>PVIA01008309.1:0-73149 GCA_004024845.1 Tonatia bakeri
CCTTCTTCTCCACTTCCTCCTCCTCTTCCTCCCGCTCCTTCTCCCCCTCCTTTTCCACCTCTATTTCCTTCCCCCTCCTAACCTACCTCTCTTTTACCTGAACACCTGCCCCAGTTCATCTACACCCCGCTTCTGGAAGTCACACGCCAGGCCGTACAACTCCGGGCTCTCGCCGGCCTGTACATGAGGCTGTGAGCGCTCTGAAGCTCCACATCTTACCTAGCTGAACAGTCCTCACTGCATTCTCAGGAGTCCACACGGACCCAGCCCCCCTCAGAGGGGGGACTGATGAGGGCAGGGGTCTCTGGACCGGCCTGCAATGGTGGATCATGAATAAACAGCTGGATAAATAAATGAATGAGTTAATCGAAGTTATTTACTTGCTAGAAGTTAGTGGGCCTAGGAAACACATTAGGGAGTTGGGGGACACCTGTCCAGCTTACAATAGCCTCTTTTCTCTAAGCACTACACCGTCAGCCAGTCTAAGTCATGCTGGACCTGGTGGCCTCTGTTCTGCTGGTCACAATTTCTGGTTATGAAAGGAAGCTAACCCAACTTGGGCCAATCAGACTCCACACCAAGGAACTGGGAGTTCGAAATAGCCTTTTCTCACTCTGGCTGGTGTGCCTCAGTGGACTGAATGCCAGCCTGTGAACCAAAGAGTCGCCAGTTTGATTCCCAGTGAGGGCACTTGCCTGGGTTGTGGGCGGGTCCCCAGTTGGGGGCGCAAGAGAGACAACTGATTGATGTTTCTCCCACACACCAATGTTTCTCTCTCTTTCCCCCTCCCTTCCCCTCTCTCTAAAAATAAACAAAATAACCTCTTCTCTATGTGTAGCTGAAATTGAGACCCTATAAATCAGGAAACAAATGAGACTATGAATGACACTATTACAGTTTCTGCCATGAGTGACAAAAGACCAAAAAAAAGAACCAACCACGGATGGAGAAGCAGGAGGCTAGGAAAAGAGAACAGAGTGTTTGGGAAGGAACCTCTCCCTTAAAGAGGGAGCCTTTTGGCTTCTGAGTCTGCCACCCCAGGGCCCCTAGGCCCGGCATCTGCCACTTAGCGAGGTATCATCCCGACAATCCAATTTTGATTGAGGCTGATCAGGTAGCTGAAAATACCTTCACAGAGACCACAGGGAAATTATTGGGCAGCAGGACACCAAGGGATGCCCACGATTTCAAAACCATAATCAGGGAAATATAATCATAGAAAAACCTCCAGAACCGAAATCTAATCAAACACATTGTGAGAGAACCTAGGGGGACGCTCTGAATTAATTATCCAAACAAGGAGGCCTGGGAAATCGCTAATCAAGGGGATAAATCTTAAGGCCAAAGTTAATGTGTTCCAGCCAGCTCAGGGATACTTTTTACAGTCTCGTAATCAGCTACCTACGATTCTAGAATCAGGTCAGAAGAGCCCCTTTTTTATAAGCTTCTGTCAAAATTCAGTGAAACCTGACTTGAATGGAAATGAGGTCATGTATGGTCTTCATTCCCCCACCTCGTACACACAGTCACATTTTGCTGTGGAAATATGAATGCCAGGATCACAGGGAGCAGGCGCTGGGCCTCTCCGGGCGGGTGCTGCTGCGTTTCCTACCATTCAACATGGGCAGTAAATTTCGTTTGTAGAATACAAACAAAATATCTGAATTTTGAAACGTATCTGCCACCAGGAGTTTCAGGGAAGGACTGGGGACCTGTGTGTAACAGCTGAGCTACCTGGGCACGTGATGAGGTGAAGACTCCTAAATATCACTCTGGCCAGGTTGCTCAGTGGGTTGCAGCGCTGTCCCATACACCAAAAGGTTGTGGATTCGATCCCTGGTCAGGACGTTTATGGTAGACAACCAACCTCTGTCTCTCAATCAATCAATAAAAGTGAAAGATTTTTTAAATATTGCTATTTATACAAAGACCACTGCCAAATACTAACAAAACTCACGTAAACTCCCAAACATCTTTTAGTTTTTCCAATGCAGGCTATTGTTCTTAAAAGTGGAACCTCAAATAAAATCAGAAACAAAATAATCTGCGGACACCGAACAGAAGGATCTGTTCAGAACCCCTCTGCCCGCCAATGCCAGTTTTATTATATTTGCTTAATTACCACCTAATATTCCTATAGTGACTAGAGGTTTATAATGTTAAACTATGTCTGAAGTGAAATTAAAAATAATTAAGCCACACACATAATTTATAGATTTGATCCACCCATTACAAATAAGATCCATGACATTTTTAACACTCCAGCTTTGCGTTCTTTCTTCTTACCCCAGGATCCTGTGGGTCAGCTCCCAGGTGGGGACAGAGCACACCTTTCACCTGACAGCCAAAGGCAGGCCACCTGGCAAACTGGGCGTGAGATTCCTTAAGGTGATACATCCTGAGAGGCCCTGACAGCAAAGTAGAAAGCCGGGCATGCAGGCAAAAGACTGTGCGTCATGTGCTACACATGAGACCAGAAAAGGAGCTTTCTGAGCATGACAGCAGAGGGAAACTGAGTCACATTCTAACGATTCCAGTGGGAACCAAGGACACAAAAAGCCATGCTGTGCTGTGAATAACTAAGGCCTGGCCATGTTCTCCATCTAGTGGACAAAGGGAAGGGGTTTTGCTTTCTACAGAAGTTATAGCCATCGAATGTTTCAGCGAATCAAGTTGTGATAAAAAGATTTTTAAATAGCAGAACCCACTTTTGAAAGCACGCCACGGGCAAAGCTTCGGTTAAAGCAAAACACCCTGTTGCCACCTGAAATTCATCTTCCTCATGAAACTACCCTTCATGGGGGGCGGATTTTGGAAGCGGTTGTGTTTTATGTTGATTAAACAATGACCTCCCCAGAGCTCTGGCTGGTGTGGCTCTGAGGATTGGAGCGTCATCCCATAAACCAGAAGGTCGAGGGTTGCATTCCCAGTCAGAGCACACGCCTGGGTTGTGGGGTTGGTCCCTGGTAGGGGCGTGTGCATGAGGCAACCAATCCATGTTTCTCTCTCACCTCCCTGTTTCTTTCCCTCCTTCTTCCTCCCTTCCCCTCTCTCTAAAATCAGTATGTCCTTGGGTGAGGATAAAATTTTTTAATTAAAAATATTAATAATGACACTCATGGAGATACCTGTCAAGTCAATCAGAAAAAAAACTCAGGAAAATGCCACGTGTTCCCACAACCTGGGAGGGTGCTAGGTTCACAAGGTATCACAGCGCCACCTGCTGGCAACTGCGTCTCAGGTGAGGAATGGGCCCAGGACCCCGACAGAGGGCTCAGACCATGGGAAGTGACAGCATCACAGTGAAAGCAAGAGAAGAGAAACCTCTGGGGGCAGGTGGTTCTCTGAGGACAGGAACGGGGGCACGAACTGAGACAGACAAGGGGCTGGGGAAACTCTGGCCCTGCAACCGTGACTTCCTGTCTTTTCAGGGCAGGGGGGTTCCTTCTCCGGAAACAGTATAAAGATGTGTTACCACTCGGGCTGTGGCTCAGTGGATTGAGCACCTGCCTGAGAACCAAGGGGTCACCAGTTCAATTCCCAGTCAGGGCACATGCCTGGGTTGCGGGCCAGGTCCCCAGTAGGGGGCGCGTGAGAAGCAACCACGATAAATAAAATATTTCTTTTTCAAAGATTTCTTTTTACTTTTAGACAGAGGGCAAGGGAGGGAGAAAGAGAGGGAGAGATAGACTGTCCCCGTCCCCTGGAAGGCTGGCCACCCTCCACGCCCTCCACCTCTGCCCTCGCTGGCCCCACCGCATCAGCAGGTTCTGAGAACGAGCTTGAAACCTCCCTTTCCGGCTGTGAGGTCAAGTGCAAAGCGTAGCAACAAAACCCACCGACAGCAGCGAGACTCACCTAGGTCAAGATGGACTCCGGGGACGAAGGAGTTGAGGAAGAACATGAGGATGACGACGCCCAGCACCGCCAGGCACTTGGCCAGCAGAGTCCTGTCCGATATCCTGTGCTGAGAGAGGGGACAAGACTTTTCCAACTCCCGCCCCGTGGCCATCGGCCCAAGTCACTGCCGAGTTCTCCTCAGGATGAGAATGGAAAGGCCTTGAACTTGAAAGCAGAGAAGGAGGAAACGTGTTCTGAGGAAAACCGTACAGATTTGGGATTAGAGCATTCAAAATCCTTATGGAAAATAAACACGGCAACTTTAAAATGCAATGTGATCCTTTCATGGACACCTGGCTAAGTGGCTTTTCACGCTGGTCCCAGCCCCGGTGTGGGGGGGAGGAGAGGCATCGGCAAGGCCACGGGGGAGATGCCACGTGAGGCCCAGGGACCTGGCCCCTCGAGACACGTGCATTTCCGCAGGTTCCCTGTGCTCATCGTCCTCCAGGGTGAATCTCCCTCCCTCCCCTCACGTCCTTGCTCATAGCGGTGCCGGTGCTGAGGGTCGCCTGTTCCTTTGACGGCATAAGTCCTGCTGAAGTTGCCTGTTAGGTCCTTTCATGCAACACTCACAGGGGCCCTGATAGGTGCATCCAAGTCTCTTCTACTTGACAGGACGACACCCACGGGAGCCTGCCCCAGTCGTGTGGGAATGCGAGAAGGAGCCAGGAGGCGCCCTGTGCTCTGCGGCAGCCTCACTAACCTAGGAGGGGCAGACCTGCAGCCGTCCAGCCTGGACCACGGAGTGAGACGGGGCCAGGTCCCCCACGGGGGCTGCGCTCCAAGGCCACGGCTGTGTGGGGCTACGGCAGGGAGTGAGGTCCCCAAGCCACAGGCAGGTGGTGGCGGCAGTCCTGCCGCACCTCGCCAGGCCCCCATGGAATCGTGCTCCGTGGCGTCGACTGACAATCAGGCTGTGTCCTTTCTGAGGTTAGTCCCAGGGCACACTTATCTGTCTGTCTGTCTCAGGCACACAGGGACATCTAGCCTGGGCATGGACACAGGGACAGGTACGTAGAGACAGGTGTGAGCGCAGACATGGAGATGGATGCAGGTGTTCACGTTCTCTCTCGGCTTCTCTGCTCACACAGGTCACGTTGCTGCATAAACATCACAAGCAGGCCCGGCAGGGCAACTCAGCAGGTTGGAGCATCGTGCTGTACACCAGAAGGTTGCAGGTTCGACTCCCAGGCAGGGCACATATCTACACTGCAGGTTTGATCTCCAGTTGGGGGGCATACAGGAGGCCACTGATTGATGTTTCTTTCTCTATCTGTCTGTCTCTCTGTGTTTCTGTCTGTCTCTCTCATATTCTCGAGTGAGGATTTGAAACGAAAACAGCCTTGGCTGGTGTGGCTCAGTGGATTTCGCACAGGCCTGTAAACAAAAAGGTCACTGGTTCGATGCCCCGTCAGGGCACATGCCTGGGTTGTGGGCCAAGTCCCCAGTAGAGGGTGCGTGAGAGGTAAGCACACATGGATGTTTCTCTCCTTCTCTTTCTCCCTCCCTTCCTGTCTCTCTAAAAATAAATAAATAAAATCTTTTTTTTTAAATAAATGAAATAAAAAGAAAACAACACAAGCATATCCAACCATGTGGCAGAGGCTCTGGCTGCGGCCCTGTCCTCTGCTCAAAGGCGGTGGGGTCACCACCTGGGCCTCCGTCCCCCTCCCCTGGCCTCTGCCTCAGCTCGTGGTCCAGCCACCGACCCATCCCACCCCCATCCCACGTCCGAGGAGGACCGGCTTCACTGACTGAATCCGTCCATGGTGGTGACCCAGGAGGCAAGGGGAAGGCCCCTGGCCAGGCACGAGGGGAGGCACGGCACCCGCCCTGCAGCGGCATCACCTTCAGAGAGAGGCCTGAGCCCTATGCTCTGGGACAGCACATGGAGGGATGCGGGCCGAGCAGAGACAGCCGGTGCTGGTCTGTTATCTCAGATGTCCGTCCAGCCCTTCCTCTGCTTATTATCTGGGAAGTCAGGGCCCAGTGCCTTGTTCTCCCTCCCGCTCTCCCTGGCCCTCGGCCCCCAGTCTCAAAGAGGACCCGGTCTCCTTCCCAGGCTTAGCCACCAGCACTGGCGGGTCGGGCAGGGCCTGGATAAACCTGGAGCCACGAAAAGGGTCCCAGCCACTTCTTCTTCCCTAACCCTGGCCATCTGGATGGGACAGAGCTGGGAGGAGGGACCAAAAGCCCCGAACCCCCAAAGAATGCATCACCCACCAGGAGCCCTACACCCTCATTCTCTTCGGCCAAGGACAAAATGTTCCCATCATCTGTAATGAGTGGGCATTCAATCTTTCCCCATGAAAGAAACTGCGTGGATTTAAAATGTCCTAAAACTACCCATGAGCCCCAGTGGATCCTGAGTAGATCTCGGCCAGCTGGGACGGGGCACCGTGTGTCCTCAGGTGGGCTGGGAAAGTCCACAGAGGCGGGAAGTGGAGCAGAAATGCCCACATGAGCTTTGCCTCCAGCACTCGGAGCCATAAAATGGAACACACATGTCCCTCTTATCTCCAATGCCTTCCTCGGCTCCTGCCTCCTCACTCACACACGGGGAGCTCCCCGCCTTTGAGACCCAGAGAGCCAGGCACTAGCCAGCTTTCCCCAAAGCCACCTCAGCCACAGAAAGGGCCACACCACCTCCGAGGGAAGGTAAAGGTTTATGCTTTGGCTTGGCGGGGGCGGGGGGCGGGAATAAGCATGCCGCATTCAGAAAATGTTTTTCCCATCAGCTCCTGGAAATACCTCATGTCTTGTGTACAATTACAGGAGTAAAAGAGAAATGATTTTTCATTATAATTTCGTGTGCAGCAAAGACAGGACCTGACCCTCTTCACTCGGTTAGTTGCGTAATGGAAGAGGACTCGGCTGTAACAGGGAACTCCTACCCTTCGTGACAGCACGGGTGGACCTGGTCAGTATTGTGCTGAGTAAAATAAGCCAGTCAGAGAAAGACAAATACCACTCAATCTCACTCACATGGAATCTAATGAACAAAATCAACTGATGAGTGAAATAGACACAGAGGCATGGACACACGGAACAGACTGACAGCTGTCAGAGGGAAGGGGGAGGGGCAGGATGAAAGAAGGGGAAGGGTCAGCTAAAGAATATTTATGGAATAATGTGGTAAGGGCCAGGGGAAGGGGGAGTGGGGGCTGGAAGGAGGGGAGCAAAGGAGAGAAGGGGCACATCTGCAATAGTGTTAACAATGGAAAATAAAGAAAAAAAGAAATAAGTTGCCCTGACTGGTGTGGCTCAGTGGATTGAGCACCAGCCTTCAAACCAAAGGGTTGGCAGTTCGATTCCCAGTCAAGGCACATGCCTGGGTTACAGGCCAGGTCTCCAGTAGGGGGCGCTCCAGAGGCAACCACACATTGATGTTTCTCTCTCCCTCTTTCTCCCTCCCTTCCTCTCTGTCTAAAAATAAACAAATAAAATCTTTTTTAAAAAAAGAAAAGAAAAGAAATCCCTAAGAAAAGAAACCACAGTACCTTTTTTTGCAGCTCCTGGATATTGGTCTCCCAATTCTTATCTTCCTGTGAGATCTGTCTAAAACAGAACAAGGAAACTCATTATCTTCCTGGTGATATTGAGTAGTGACATCAGCAGGGCGTGGCCAGCAGCTCCTGGTACACTGGATGCTACCCACTGGGACACCTGCCGGGGCCACATCACAAGGCATGTGGAAAGTGGCCGGTGGAGCTGGGTTTATGGACTGGGAAAGATGCTTGCTCTGTATTTCCAAGGAAAAACAACACACAGAAGTGATGGGACCATTTGATGGAATGTGTGTGAGTGCACATTGGAACACCGGCCAATATGTGAAAAAGGAGTGACGGACACTGAGCCACCCTTGCTTTCCTCAGCTTACTCTCTAATTTTCTGAAGTAAAGGAAATGCCACTTTCACCCTGGCAGGTGTAGCACAGCTGGTTGGAGCATTTTCCTATATGCCAAGAAGTCACAGGTTTGATTCCAAGTCAGGGCACATACCAAGGTTGTGGGTTCGATCCCCGGTCAGTGCGCATGTGAGAAGCAACCAATCAATGTTTCTCTCTTACATCGATGTTTCTCTCTCTCTCTTTCTCCTCTCCTCACTTTCCTCTCTCTAAAATAAATAAAAATATATAACCTCACAGGTGAGGATTTAAAAAAATGAACCAAGGCCCTGGCGGGTGTGGCCCAGTGGATTGAGTGCAGGCCTGCAAATCAAAGGGTTGCTAGTTTGATTCCCAGTCAGGGCACATGCCTGGGTTGCAGGCCAGGTCCCTAGTAGGGGGTGTGCAAGAGGCAACTACACATGGATGTTTCCCTCCCTTCCCATCTCTAAAAATAAATAAATAAAATCTTTAAAATTTTTTAAAAAAAAATGAACTGTGTATGGGCAGACATTCTTTGAGCTCCCTGAAAATCAGCTACAGGAATTATATTTTGTTACATTAGTTTGTTACATTAATTACTTCCAATTCTTGCTATGCAACGAGTGTGACATGTGGCAGCAGGACAGGTGTGGCTGAGAGTGTGACTTCATCCCCAGTGTGTGCTTTCCTCATTGTGTCGCCCTGGGCAAATCGCTCGACCTCTCTGAACCCCAGTTTTCCTGCCCTTAACCAGAGCTGTGCTATTCTTTGGTGGTTCCACACAGTCATCTTGTAATTCACTTGATTTGTATATTGTATGGCACTTGGGCATGAGTAGGGTGGTGGCAGACAGATGACTGATGCCATCCCGTCATTGAGGACAACTGGCATGTGAACCGAGGACCGCCTGAGTGAAGCCCCAGCCTGGTACCTGTGGAAGCTGTGCAGCCTCCGGGCCAGCAGCTGCTCCAGCACCAGCACCTTCCTCAAAAGCAGGCCCTGCACGGCCGTCTCCTCGCGGCTGGCCGGGCTGATACGCTGTGCGGTCAGGCGCCACACGTGGATTTCGTGCTTCAGCTCTGCAGCACACAAAAGCCAAGCTGAGTCTCCCGCAGACTCAGAGGTCAGCAGACACCCAGCTTTGCCCACTGTCCTCCAAGAACAAGAAACACACCCCCTGAGGAGGCACCAATAACTGGCCAAACCAAAGCAGTGAATTCTTTGCATGCAAGCAATTGTAATGGAACCAGGAGATGAAGCCAACTTTTAAAACTATAATAGACACAGCCCTGGCTAGTGTGGCTCAGTGGATTGAGCACAAGCCTACAAACCAAAGGGTTGCTGGTTCAATTCCCAGTCAGGGCACATGCCTGGGTAGCAGGCCAGGCCCCCAGTAGGGGGCGCATGAAAGGCAACCACACATTGATGCTTCTCTCCTTTTCTTTCTCCCTCCATCCCCTTCACTCTAAAAATAAGCAAATAAAACCTTTAAAAAATAAAATATTTTTTTAAAATCCCTCTGGAACCACAAAAGACCCCAAATAGCCAAAGCAATCCTGAGAAGAAAAAGCAAAGCAAAAGTATCTCACTCCACAGCTTTAAACTATAGAACAAAGCTGTAGTAATCAAAACAGTATGGTCTTAGAAGCAAACAGACACATAGATCAATGGAACAGAAGTGAAAACCCAGAAATAAGCCCACTCATCCATGGGCAACTATTTTCAACAAAGAAGCCAAGAATATACAACAGAGAAAGAAAAGTCTCGTCTGTAAAAGGTGGTGGGAAAACTGGACTGCCACATGAAAAAAATAGGAAACTAGACTATATCTTACACCACACACAAAAATTAGCTCAAAATGAATTGAAGTCTTCGGTGTCAAACCTGAAACAATAAAATAATAGAAGAAAACATGGGCTCTAAGCTTATGGACATTGGTGTCAGAGGTGTCATATGAACTTAACTCCAAAGGCAAGGGAAACAAAGCAAAAATAAATGAATGGAACTATGTCAACTAAAAGGCTTCTGCACAGCAAAAGAAACCATTGACAAAACAAAAAGGCAACCAAGCAAATGGGAGAAGATATTTGCAAATGATACTTCCAATAAGGCGTTGATATCCACAATATATAAAGAACGCATACAATTCAACAACAACAAACAAACAAACAATTCAATTTAAAAATGGGCAAAGGACCTGAACAGGCACTTCTCTAAGAAAGACATACAGATAGCCAACAGATGTATGAAAAGATGCTCAACATTGCTAATCAAAGAAATGCAAATCAAAACCACAATGAGAAACCACCTCACACCTGTTAGAACGGCCATGATCAACAAGACAAGTAGTAACAAGTGCTGGTGAGGATGTGGAAAAGGGGGCAGCCTTGTGCACTCTTGGTGGGATTGTAAATTGCTGCATCCACTATGCAAAACAGTATATCCTGAAAAAATGAAGAACAGAGCTACCACAAAATATACCAATTCCACCTCTGGGTACTTAAATGAAAAATAAAAATATATGCACCCCTATGCTCACTGCAGCATTATTTACAATAAGCAAGATATGGAAACAGCCTAAGTGTCCATTGCAGAGGATTGGGTAAAGAAGACACAACACACACACATCACAACAGAATCCCACTGAGCCATAAAAGAAGTGAACTACTGCCATTTGTGACGACATGGACGGATCTTGAGAGTGTGATGCCATTTGAAGTCTGTCAATGAGGAAAAAACAAAACCCATATGATTTCACTCACATGTGGGATAGGAAACAAAAACTAGTAAGTGAACAAAACAAACAAAAACAAACTCAAGATACAGACGACAGTACAGTGGTCCCCAGAGGGGCAGGGGGTGAGGAGGGCAAAGTGGGGAAAGGGGGTCAAATATATGGTAACAGAAGGAGACTAGATTCAGGTGCTTCATTCACATGCCATAGAGTACACAGATGTCAAATGATAATGTTGGACACCTTAAAATGATATAACACTCACCAATGTTACCTGAGCAAGTTTAATTTTTAAAAAATGAAAGAGGCAGAGCTCCTGGATTTCAAGCCCCTGAAAGCACCTGGGGACCAGGAGGCATATGGGGACCTACTGAGCGCACAGCACCCCAGCGACTGACACTTCCCTGATGTCCCACACAGGATGGACCTCCTGCCTTTCTCTGGAAACGTCTCCCAGAAAAACAAAATAATAATAACATTATGGAGGCATCCTCTGGATCTACAGGGCGAGGTGCTTCTACTCACCAACGATCTCACTGGGTTCCTTGTTGTACAGCTTTTTCTTCCAGAACAGGAGCCTCAGGAGTGGGAAGGAGAACAGGAGAACAAAGCAGATCCCAACGAACATGTGTGCGGTGAATCCTGCGAAGTCCACACCCTGGAAACAGGAAAGGGGACACTGCATGATGGTCCTCCCACAGGTACAGCCCCCACGCCGCCCCCACTATCAACGAATTTGCATCAAAGATTAGTCTCGCCTGTGTATAATAATCTGACATCTTAGTCTCTTGCACGTCGCTGCATATCCAGGGGCTTCCCCTGACAAACAGCATTGCAACGACAGGTGGCACTATATGAGCTCATCCGGTATAGATGGCGGCAGGGCCTACAGAGAGCTTGGGATTGGTGGGGTATTTTTAATGGTAATAAAAGAATTCACCACTTTTCTGGTAGTTCTTTTTTAATTTTTAAAATTTTTATTGATTTTAGAGAGAGGGGAAGGGAGAGAGAGAAATATCAACATGAGAAAGAAAAACCAATCGTTGGCTTCCCCCACACAACCCAACCAGGAATCGAACCCCCAGCCTCATGATGTACAGGACAATGTTCCAAACAACTGAGCCACCTGGCCAGGGTGCTCAGGATCAGGATATGACCTCACACTTTGTTTTTCTATAGAAATCATGCTCCAAATATCTGCTTTTTTAAAAGGCCCAGAATACTTTCAAGGGCTACTGAAAATATTTTAATTTCTCCTAAAACCAGAAACAAACAAACAAAAAAGACCTTCTAAGTCCAAAAATGGCTTAAAACATACTCTTAATGTATCTGCCTTTATACCAATTTTTTTCATGAAATCTAATTAATATTTTTGGGAGAAAGGACCCTACCGAGGTAGTGGTGCTTGTATCCTGAGTATTCTGGGTATCTCTGGAATGTAAGAACTATAAATTTTGTCCCCTTAGAAATGATGGAATAATTGAAGAGGAAGCGAGGAGTAGATTAAAGAAAAGAAAGGACTGCCCTGGCCAGGTAGCTCAGTTGGTTGAAGCATCATCCTGTGCACCAAAAGGTTGTGGGTTCGATCCCAGTCAAGGCAAGTGTGGGAGGCAGCTGATCATTTCTCTCTCACATTGATGTCTTTCTCTCTCTTTCCCTTCGTTTCTCTCTAAAATCAATAAACATATCCTTGGAAGATGAGAAAGAAAAGAAGGGAAGGAGGGAAGGAGGGGGGAGAGAGGAAGGAATGAAAAGAAGGACTAGTGGTATCCCAGCATTTAGTAGAAATATTTGGTTGCTACTAGTTATAATGGGTAGATTTATCAAGTAAGAACAATTCAGGAAGAAAAAAATCCACCCTGAAAAAAAATTGTAAAGATTTTATTTATTTATTTTTAGAGAGAAGAGAAGAGAAGGAGAAAGAGAAGGAAAGAAACATCAATGTGTGGTTCCTTCTTGTGTGCCCCCTACTGGCGACCTGCCCCACAACCCAGGCATGTGCCCTGACTGGGAATCGAACCAGTGACCCTTTGGTTCAAAGGCTGGCACTCAATCCACTGAGCTACACCAGCCAGGACCCAACCTGAAAATTTTAAGAAATAATTCAGGCAGGTGCAAGGTACAGTGAAATGCAAATGCTTTCACTGGGCTTAGTAGGTGCATCTCTGCCTCCCTGTTACTTTCACGAGCCTTTATGATTCCCTAGACTCCCCTCCTTAATGTTCTCAGAGGCAAAACCACTTACTATTACACCTACGTCAACACGGTGCTTACATGCAGCCCCCTCCTGCAAGGGGCTGGTTCTATTTTAATCCCCTCTAAGTCTTTGTTTTGTACTGTTTGGGTTTGGGCGCCACTGAGCAGCTGCCTTCTTAGTTTTCCAGAATGTCCTCTTTGGTAGTGTATGTGCTCCAATGCTGAGGCAGTAAAAAAATCCCCGGGATCAGATTAGAACATTCATAGCCTCATTTAAAAGCAATTAAATATATAATTATATATATGCATACACCAGCTGGGAAACCCCTGACCCACCGATATCATTCTCTAGGGAGACCGAATTCAGACCAGCTTTGTGACAAATCAACTGGGTTGCAGCCGTGTGGTTCCAGCCAGAATTGTTTCCTGAATTCCTCTGACTGAGAAACACAAAGAAATTCTTATAAACATAGTGCTTAGAGAATCTACTGCATGTGTATCACGGTGCAATCAGAGGACAGATTCCTGTCTGGAGACCCAGCAAGGAGAGGACCCTGGCCCTGCAGGAGTGGGTGTGGTATCAGCCAGGAGGGCATAGATGTGCGACACCCTGGGAACCACTGAGTATGTGGGGGACGGATCTGGGTATGCGGGCCTGCGGGCGCTAAGAGCCACTGGCAGAGACACAGGTGCATAATCCCAGCACGCTGGCCATTGCAGCTCTGCTAGAAAATGCTGGCCCAGAGAGAAAAGGTCAAAAAAGCAGAATCCCAAGGCCCAGGGATATTGGGGAGGGGTGTAGAAGCAAAAAACTCACAAAGGAGATTGACAGGACGTGACCAGGGAGGCAGAGCAGCAAACAGCAAAGACAGAGAGACACCACCAAAATATTAGCAGATGAAGCAGAGGAAACCATGGCCAAGGAGTAGCAGAAGAACATCCAGGCATGCACAGCGCACAAGCTGTGGTGGGGAAACCACGTGGAACATCCCATCATCATGCAGAGCGCACAGGGCACCATGGGAAAGACGTGAGAAATTGTCCTGTCATGCACAGCGCACCGGGTGTGGCGGAGAAGCCACAAGAAATGCGCCAGCATGCCCAGCACGTGAGGCCTGAATGGAAAAAACAGAAGAACATCCCTGGGCGCACACCTCCTGGGCGCTCTGGGGAAGGCCTTTCTCTTACTTGAGAAATGCCTCTCAAAAGCACAGTGGGCATGGCTCCCCTCAAAAGGCTTTTTGGGCATATTAAATAGTGGTGTGGCCACTGGGTCACCCTGGAACAGGCACGAAGGAGCAAAGGTAGCTAACAGAGGAGGATTACAGCCCCAGCAAGCTGTCGCTGGGGCGGGGGGCAGGGGGGTGCGTATCTTGCGCTGTTGCCTTGTTGCCCTGGGATATGACCACTCTGCAGACGCTCCTGGCTGACACAGGTGGAGGGTACAGGGAGCAGTTCAGGATAGGCCACGTGGTGGGCCCCAGAGGTCTCCCCTGCCTACCTGTTCAGTACTGGAAATTCCGCCAACAGAGACCAGGGCAGACTGAGCAGGGTGTGAGTTGCAAGAACTCTCCTGACATGGTCCTGTAACTTCTCTGTGGAGCAGAGACACCGCGTGGAGCCCACCAGCGCGAACCACATTGGATCGGAGCAGAGCAGGATGAACTGGGAAGGGGGCCTGGCCGCAGGCTGCCTCACAGCCCTTGCTGTGGCCTGTGGGGCTGTTTTGCTCTGAATAAAGTACCACGCCCCAAATCGGAGCCAGAGACCATCAGGGGACAGGATTAATTTTTTTAGGGAACAATAATTTTAAAATTCATTTTATTTTAGAATCCATTTCCATTTCAGTACATTGATGAACAAAATAATGACAGTGAGTGTGCCCTTACGTGGTACACATATGTGGTACGCTGTCATCATTGACAATGAGATATTATAAATTAATCTCTGCTGAGGATACTACCACTGGAGCTACCAGTGCGTTTGTGTCCCTGGACCAGTAAGTCCTCCTTGATCTCTGACCTACAATAAAATGAATTAAAACCACTCTTGATTCTCTACAGAAGATACTTTCCTGTGAGGTATGTTTAATCCAGAACTCCGGGAAACTCATTAACCAGAAAACAAGGAATGCTGTCTTCAGTAAATCAAGGCCATGTCCCCAGGGGAAGTCACTTTGTCACAAATCTGTTTGAAGAGGCTAAGCTGAGCCTCAGTGCAGCTTGAGTGGGTGAACCCATCCAGGGCCCTTGGTGTATTTTTTTTGCAAAAACCTCACCTTTTTTTCCCCTCACTGCCAGATCTAAAGTCTGGGTGTTTACTACAGCATGTTGGCATGCCATGGAAGGATGTGGGAATAGTCGGGCAGGCTATTCAGCCTCCTAGGTGATACAGTAGGAACCCAGGACCTAGGGCCCATCATGGGTCTCATCCCACTGTTTGTTCGGAACACCCAGGCCTAGAACTCTAAGGGTGGGCTTTAAATGATGCCGAACTAACTCAGCTTTGTCCAAGAAAGACATCACGCCTGGGATTCTTACATGAATACTCATGGGATACCACCAGGGGCGGGTCACCTGTTGTAGCATTCATTAATATGTTGTCATAAAAAGATAAAAAAAGAGAGACAACAGAAATTGAAAGCTAAGCTCTAGAAACAGTCAAATGAGATTTCACTGGTCGCACTCTCACTTGAACTAATTGTATACCTGTTTCACTGCAACTTATGTTTCCTATTAAAAATGTCAAAGTCATCCCGGCTAGTGTGGCTCACTGGATTGAACACGGGGGCCTGTGAACCAAAGGGTCGCTGGTTCGATTCCCAGTCAGGGCACATGCCTGGGTTGCAGGCCAGGTCCCCAGTAGGGGGCACACATGAGGCAACCACATGTCGATGTTTCTCTCCCTCTCTTTCTCCCTCCCTTCCCCTCTCTCTAAAAATAAATAAATAAAATCTCTTTAAAAGTTTATCAGAAAAAGAAGGAAGTTCGGACCACTTAACTCTACATTGGAAAATCAGCCGGCTAACCTCCTCCTCTCAGGATAACCAGCAGCACCTCATGGGAAGAGGCCACACAGGACAATTTCCAACAAAGCCATCCACACTGAGGAGGAAGCTAAGTGGGCAGGAAGTTGGCCCTGTAGTCCCTGGAAGCGACCCTGTCACACTGTACGCACCATCTTCCTCAGCTCCTGGTTGGAAACAATGATGACATTTGGCGGGTCCCCGATGGCGGTGGCAGCTCCTCCAATGTTCGTGAAGATCACCTCTGCAATCAGGACTTGTCTTGGGTCAAGGTTGAGCACCTCACATAATCTGTCACAGAGAAAACCAAAGCAGACCTACTGTTCACATTCCAATAGGTCCGTGGACAACGTAACTTATCGTTAAAGGACTTGCTTGCATATGGGACCATATAGGTGAGTGCACACCTATAAGAAGGGCGGAGCTGGGGGTGAACAATGACCAGGCTACAGAGCTAAGGGCAACAGGAGCTCTCAGAATTACATTTCTCCAAAAGTAAGCCCATCACCCCTCTGGGCCATTGGCGTGAAAATACATACTGCCCCCTACAGACCTGGAGGAAACATGGTCCCCTGTGGTAGATCCCAGCAGAAGGCAGGTCTTGGGGCAGCAGAATGAGCTCTGGCCACCAGACCCCTCCGGTTCAGGGTGGGGCCGGGTCAAAAAGCCGGGTGGCTCACGCCAATTCTGCCCACCTAGCTCCTTACCCAGGTGGTTTCCCAAGGAAGCCACAGCATGTTAAAATGTAGCCCAAACATCTTAAGTTAAACAACAAATCTCTGGAATGTGGTGGGCCCACAAAACGGCCTTTCTCAGATGCCAAGGCCCTACTGTGCCTTCCCTTTCATAAGGGCCTGGGGCATCTTCCTCAAGAGAAGGAGCTTGCACTCTATAGTGGTGGGTCCCCACCTCGGCTGCACCCAAGACTTGTCTGGGAACCTGGGAAAGCCCCCCAGCCCCTTGGCCCAGTCTACAACAGGCTGCTCCCTGGGGGTGGGCCTGCGGGGCAGCCCCCTACAGCTCCCCACATGGTCCAGGAGCACGCAGCTGAGACACGTGGCTCCAAAGAAAGTTGGGGAAACCTGTCACGTCACGCTCCATGCCTGTGCCTGTGCATCACCCAGTTCCACACAGAAGCAGGGTCTCCAGGCTCAGAGCGCAGCCAGCACTATTGGAAGGGGCCGGAACCCTGGAGCTGAGTGGAAGCTGAGCGGGAAAACAGTGTTTTTTTTTGGGGGGGGGTCTGAGTAACAAGGGTGAGGGCTCAACTGTGCATCTGACCCCAACAGGCAGCAGCTCCCAGCTGAGGGAGGTCCCAGGATCTGCTTCCAGAAAGAAATACTTAGCGTGCACTCATCAGCAACACTGGCTTCCCATCCACGCGGGCTGTTTCAGGCGACTCAGTCCAGACAAGGGGAAAGGAATGGGACTAAGCTTATAAAGTCATAAAAACGTGGTGACGTAAACAGTGAACCTGAGCACGCTGACTGACGCTTGGATCTTGAAAGTGGTGCTTTTAGAGGAGTCACTGGAACCGCTTTCATATGAAATGACAAGCCCGTTCCGAGAGTAGGGCACATAAGACAAACCATGGCAAGGCAGAGATGCCTCGGGTGTCCCGGCTGCATAGGGACGCCATGGACACAGTGGCCCCTGGAGCCTGCCTGGCCCACGTCAGAGAGCGTGACCACATGCTAGGATGTGGCTCTTGGGGACAGGGTACCATGGCCGTCAAACCTGTGTCACACACTGGGGACAGGGTGGTGCCTGCCTTTGGAAGCTTGCGTTCGCACTTGCAACAACCTCGAAACGTGCTCGCTCCATCCCTCGTTTGCCTTCCAGCAGGGAGGACAATGCAGCCAATCCCGAAGAACCTCGGGCAAGAGACTGGGCGCTATAGACCGTGTCTACGAGGGGGCGCTGCCTGCCCTCCACTCCTCCCCGCCCTCCCTCCTCCTCCTGCTGCCCCACAGCCCACTCTCTCCCCCTCTCAGCATCACCGCTCCTCCAACGCCAAAGGCATCCTGGCCCAGAATCAGGTCCAAGCCCCAGGTAGTTTTCCCAGGTAGTGACTTTGAACTTGCTGCCTCAATGCCTCGTGTGCGGGAGAGTCCCTTGTCTGGCAGAAGCCTCACAACCCTAGCCTGGGTTAGTGCCTTTGATGGTACAACGCAGACTAGGCAGATGAAATGACTCGTCCGAAGCCCCTCGCTACCTGGCTTGTCCCCTGGGTCATAGGGGGTACCCGTTTCCCCCGTGTCTCCCCAGGACCAGCCCAGGTGGGTGGGGCTCTGCCGCTGTTCCGCCACACCTGTGACTGGTGCCGGAGACAGGAGGACGAGTGCGCCTGGCCCCAGGCAGGGTGTCCCCACAGGGGACCTAGGCCTGCGTCTCCAGATTCTCGCGGGTGACACCTCCAGCCCACCCCATGCCCTCGGGGGCCGCTCTGCCTACCTTATGGTCACAGGAGTGAAGAGGAGCATGGTGGTGACGTTGTCCAGGAAGGCAGACAGGACAGCAGCGATGAGGCAGAGCATGAAGATCATGGCCCACACTCGTCCCCGGGACAGTCGGTAGGCCTGGGGCCCGCGACACACGTGGAAAGATCAGATAGGACTGTCACTGGGGTTTCTGAGGACCAGGGGCTCAAGGGCACACTGCATGGTGGGTCAAAACTTAGACCCACAGATTCCCAAATCTCCCTGGGCTGTGATCAAGGAGACCTAGAGATAGTGTGAGTACCAAGGTATTGGGGGGAAGAGGCCAGACATCTCTGCAGAAGGTGCGAGATGGTGAAAAAAGCTGTCAAAAATCATAGCACATGCCCTGGCCAGTGTGGGTCAGCAAGTTGGGTGTCATCCTGCAAACCAAAACGTCACCAGTTCAATTCCCCATCTGGCCACAGGCCTGGGTTGAGGGCTTGGTCCCCGGTCCAGCCGCGTGGGAGAGGCAACCAGTCAATGTTTCTCTTTCACATCAGTATTTCTCTCCCTCTCTTTCTCCCTCCCTTCCCCCACTCTCTCCAAAAAATAAAGAAAATATTTTTTAAAAAATCACAGCACGGTCTGTCATTCAGAACTTGCAAAGGGCTTTGTTGAGTCAATTTTTTAAAGACATTTTCAATTCTAAAGAATACAACCAGGCATTAGCCTTTGTTTCAGCAGGGCTGGCGGAGACTTCCCCCGGCCCCCCTGAGGGACAGGACCCATACAGATTCTAGGGGCCTGAACTTCCAGCTGGATTCCCTGGGGTTCCAGTTATAAATGGGAATGTTTAGATATTCAAGTGTTCAGAAAGTGGTCACTGAAATTATTTCACCCAAAAAACAAAGGAACCAGAAGTGGATGACTTGAAACGGTTAGATGCTTGGAATGCAAAACAGATTTTGATGGGCAGCTCTCAACCTGCGCCTTTAAATAATTTATACAAACAGCCAACTCAGGTACTCTGCATCTCAGCAAGTACTTCAACCGTTCAGGGAGAAGCTGCAAGGGTCACCGGGAGTCACCTAACTCAGCACAGCGGCCACACTCAGCCTGGCAGAAGTGCATGATTTCTAAAGGAGGGAGGAATTTTAAAGTACTTCCTTTAGCCCTGGCTGGTGTGGCTCAGTGGACTGAGTGCCGGGCTGTGAACTGAAAGGTCACCGGTTCGATTCCCAGTCAGGGCACATGCCTGAGTTGCGGGCCAGGCCCCCAGTTGTAAGAGGCAACTGATATCTCTCACACATGGATGTTTCCCTCCCTCTCTTTTTCCCTCCCTTCCCCTCTCTCTAAAAGTAAACAAATAAAATCTTTCAAAAATATTAAAAGAAAATATTTGCTCTAAATAATAGTTTTTCCTCGCTAAATAACATAGCACTAGAAAAATAAACAAACTGACTAATTCCTCTAGAACTAGGAAATGCCACATCAAACCTACCTTTACAGCACAATAATCGAAAAAGCCCGTTTCGGAAAACACAGCCACTAAGATCATCTGTGGGCAGAAAAGAGAAAGGAGACAGGGAGAATGCTTCCACACTGCTTCCGCACCGTCCTGCAGTGACGTCAGCGTGGCAGTCACACCCCCAAGCTGGGCCTCGGTGAGGACGGGCCAGGTCATCCAGCCCCGCTCTGTGCTGGGTGAGCTCCACTCCCAGACCCCTGCAGGGAGCCCCCTGCTGGAGGGTGTGCCCCTCTTCTGTCCAGGGTATGTGCCCAGGCTGCATTACCGTTCCCTCTAAGCTTCGCAGCAAACCCCACGTGTTATTATCTCCTCTGTTCTACAGCCTAGAAACCTGGGGGGGCAGAGACGCTGGGCAGGGGGTGACTTCTAGTCACCAAACGAGCAGCTGGGGAGAAAGTGGGCCAGAAGGTGGCCTTCTGCACCTCAATGTCCACATGTGACAATTAAATGTCCTATGATTTTTAAACTGAGTTAAATTTTGCTTGCTGAGATAATTAAACAGATTTTTTTGTCTCCAGTTTTATCAAGACGTGCACATAAGAGCAGCGGCATTAATGGGTCATTCTCTGAGTTCTGTATGGATCTCTATCCAATGGCGCTTCTTTCTGTGGGTGATACTGAGTTGGTGGGAATAACCATCCTAGATAATGACAGAAAGTACTGTCCCATTTATCCTAAACCAAATCAACTGGACATTTGGACTGAACCTTCTGGAAGATTCTCTGTTCCACTTCCTCAGTCAGCAATGCCTTAACCCTGATTCTAACCTAATGTATCCTAAATCCTGATTCAAAACTAACTCTATACCTAATCTTAACCCAAGACCTAACGGTAAACTCAACATTAACCTTAACCTTTACCCTAACACCAAATCTAATCCTTTTAGGCCTTACCCTAAACCTAAGCCTAACCCTGACCCTAAACACAAACCTTGACCTCAAAGTTAACTCTGCCCCTAACCCTAACCCTACCTTAATCATAAACTCAATCCTAACTAACCCTAACCCTAAATCTAATCTTAAAGCTAATCTTAACACTAAACTTAATTTTAACCCTAGTCCTGGCCGGTGTGGCTCAGTTGGTTGGAGCATCGTCCAGTAACCAAAAGGTTGCAGGTTAGATTCCCAGTCAGGGCACATGCCTGGGTTGCAGGCCAGGCCCCCAGTAGGGGGCGCACAAGAGGTAACCACACATTGATGTTTCTTTCCCTCTCTTTCTGCCTCCCTTCTCTCTAAAAATAAATAAAATCTTTTTTAAAAATCCCATTTATCCTAGTAAATCAGTTTATGACCCCTGTTCATGTCCCACACAAGCCCACCTGTGCACCTCAACGATCTTTTCCTACCAGTGGAGGAAAATGCTCGGTGATGCTTGTTGGAGCTCACCACACGGTGTCTGATAAACCAGCAAACACACAAATGGTTACTCAGGGACATTTCTCCCAATCACCAAAAAATAACAGGCATTTTTCCAATCACTAGAACTTACATGGTTTATTCATTTGGGATATTCCATTTTTATATTTTAAGGGCAGGAACTCAAAGAATTTGCCGAATTTGCTAAATGGCAACATTACTTCACTAGCAGCTAATCAGGACACCGAACGTTCCATGCCTCCTCAGGAGAAATTAGCTAGACCTTTGCAAATACTCTGCAATCAAATCCGACTTCCCGGCATCTTGGTGCCTCTAATATAACAAAGGATTAGCAACAGCAGCAGCAGCAGAAAAAGCAAAGGCTCTGGATCAGGGCCGCTGCGAAGCCGTGCCTGCTGGGAGAGCCGTAATTACCATGCCGAAGAGCAGCGCCAGGGTCTCGAAATCAATCCACTCCACCACGCGGGTCAGGCTGGGTCTCTGCAATCCAAGCAGAAATTCGCCGCTCAATCCCGGCCACACACTCTTGGCGATCATGTGTAAAAACGGGCCACCCGGTAAAATGGACCCATGTCTGGGCCAGTCAGAAATCACACCACTCATCTGCCTCTCCGAAGTTGGATTACACCCCCACAGAAAAGCACTTGTGACCCAAAGTTTCCCAATGTCAAGCCTGTGCTTTTAGTAATAAGCAAAGCAAAGCTCTTTTAGTTATTGATTTGAGAGAGAGATTGATTTGTTGTTCCACTTACTGATGTGTTCATTGGTTGATCCTTGTGGGTGCCGTGACTGGGGATTGAACCCGCAACCTTGGCGTATCAGGATAATGCTCTAACCAATGGAGCTACCCGGCCAGGGCCAGAGGGGTAAACCTCCTAAGCCCCACCCCTGGCAACTCTGTGAAGAACTGTAGCCTCCATTGGAGAACCAGCCCTTGAGGTGAGTGGATTCCATGGAGTCCTTCCTACGAGTGGCAGCCTAAGGCCAAGATGCTGGCGACTGAAAGATGCGCTAGTCCTACCCTCTGTTTCTGCCCATCTCATGTCCTCCTCGAAACAACCCTGGAATACGGGGAAGGCCAAGGTCACGGGGAAGCGGGAGCACAGAGTGTGGTGTGAGGGCACTTCCAGAGCCTGGCAATCGGGAAAGGACCCCACGATGGCCCAGAGGGCTGCCCCCAGCATGTGCCTTCTGTGGGCCACAGTAATGATTTTTAAAACAAAAGAACTGCCCTGGCCAGGTGGCTCAGTGGGTTGCAGGTCGCCCTTCTCGCCAGAAGTTTGCAGGTTCAATCCCGAGTCAGGGTGCATATGGAAGACAACCAATCCATGTTTCTCTCTCTCTTTCCCTTCCCCTCTCTCTAAAATCAATAAACATGTCCTCCGGCAAAGATTAAAAAAATAATAAAAACTCCTACTACCCTCCTCCTTGACAATTAATAAACATAACAGTGGTTTATGTATGAGTTTTGGGATTCTGGGACCTTTTACCTTTGTTTATACCAACTCTGCCCCAGAAAAAGGAGGGACACATAATAACTCCTGGCCCTACACAGTTTTTTTAAACCAGTTATTATTCCTTGGTTTACTGAATGGCCTTTAGTATCGGTTTTCAGGCAAGCCTTTGGAGTCTACACAGTTGTTTTCAAATCCACTGCTGCGTGGGGGCCCGTTGCTGGTTGCCAACGTTCTGGCTCCCACAGCCACAGCCCCACCCCCAGCGGGCACTTGGTCCCCCCCACCCCCCACCCCCGCGTCCCTACGAGCATTCCTACTTCCCTGCCACACGGGGGTTGCTCAGATCCCAGCAGGGCGCCATCACCCCAACATGCATCTCCAGGGGTCCACTGACATCCACAGGACAGAGACCACTCCACCTGTCAGGGTCCATTTCTGACACCCTGCAGTAAATGAGTGACCCTGTGACCTTTGCTCAGCTAAGACAGACAGGACGCTGCTGCAGGGTCGAGTTAAAGTCATGGACAAATACTCATCAGTGCCATAAACTCTGCTACTTCCAGGAGGGACATGTGGAAATAGTGCATGAAAAAGTGAAAACAGCCCTGGCTGGTGTGGCTCAGTGGATGGAGCACGGGCCTGTGAACCAAAAGGTTGCCAGTTCAATCCCCAGTCAGGGCACATGCCTGGGTTTCGGGCCAGGTCCCCAGTAGGGGGCACACGAGAGGCAACCACATATTGATGTTTCCCTCTGTCTCCTTCCTTTCCCATCTCTCTAAAAATAAATAAATACAATCTTTTAAAAAAAACGTGTTCCTGAACTGTCTCTGATCTGACATTCTGTCTGGGGGCTGAGGCCCCAACAAGAAATGTCACTACTTACATCACCGGTCACGGCCAGGGCCGCCAAGGCAGCCAGGGATCCCAGCATGGCTGCCAGAGTCCTGTGAACGATCTGGAAAGAAATGTAAAAAATTACTGTCTTCCCATCCCCAGGGGATTTAAAACAACAAAAGCCTGTGTCTGTATAAGTATTGGTCAGTACGGCCATGCTGCGCCATATCTATGAAGGGAATGTGTAAATTGTGGGTTTTTCCATTTCAGAATTTGGGCACCCCAAACACAGCCAGCCTCCACCCTTCATCATTCTGAAGAAAGGTGCTTTTATTTCCTGAGTAATTGGATGATCCTCAAGCAAAGGCAGGAGGCTGGGTGAAGCATGTTCTGCAAGAAAGCCTGCAGTAAATTGTCCTTAATTATTCACCATGTAATCCCTAGGCAACGGGACCATTAGCTCCACAACATAAATCAATTCTGCCCAGGCGCCGAAGCTGCTGTTAAAGCAAAGGCACACAGCCAAACACGTCATCTAACTGACATTTCAGCGTCACCCCTGAATCACAGCAGTGTCTTTTCCCTTTAAGTATAATTCCAAGTGGACGTGTAATTGTCGAGACAAAATTTGAGGAAAGTCAAGGATATGGAGAAATTGAAACCCTCAAGCCTTCCTGGTGGGCATGTAAAATGGCACAGCTATTGTGGAAAATAGTTCGGCAGTTTCTTAGAAAGTTAGATAATTGTACCATAGGAGCCAGCAATTTCACTCCTAGAAATCTACCCAAGAGAAATGAAACTATGTGTGCTGTTAAAATTTTTATATTCTCACCCAAGGTATGTTTATTGATTCTAGAGAAAGGGGAAGGGAGGGAGACAGTAGGGGAGAGAAACATCGATGTGAGAGAGAAACATCAATCAGCTGCCTCCAGGATACACCCCAACCAGGCACTGAACCCGAAACCTAGGTAAGTGCCCTGCCTGGGAATCGAACCTCAACCTTTTGATTTACGGGACAACACTCTAATCAACCGAGCCATACCCGCCAGGGCATGTCCTGTTAAATTAATTAAACAAGAAGG
Organism: Tonatia bakeri; assembly: GCA_004024845.1. Classification (NCBI taxonomy): domain Eukaryota; kingdom Metazoa; phylum Chordata; class Mammalia; order Chiroptera; family Phyllostomidae; genus Tonatia; species Tonatia bakeri. Next base: position 24,421 of record PVIA01008309.1, read on the forward strand.
CCATTAAATTGAGGTGGCTCCAGTGCCTTAGCAGCACATGTAAGCAAGCCAAAATCTAAGCCTTTAATAGCTCATGGTTAAGGATTGAACACAGGGGGGTGGGGTCTGGATGGAGATGGGCAAAAGTGGGATGAATGGGGGCATCTATAATAACGTCAACAATAAAAAAAGAGAGAGAGAGAAATCAAACCCAGAGGACAGCCAATCACAAACAGCCAACCAGGTTTCCCCAGAGCAGGAAAATGCTAAGCTACAGCCAATCAAATCACATCCCTGCGTTGCTTCTGCCTTTTCCCTATAAAATCCTTTCCCTGCGCTCCTATCCACAGAGCACCACCTCCGGCTTGGTGCTGTCAGAGTCAAACCGATGTGTGCTCAAGAAAACTCTTAAAACTCTAGTATGCCTCAGGGACACCCTGGGTCACACACACCACTGTCTCACGCGACACCCTCAGAGACTCTCCAGAGACTTACCCTGAGTGGGCAGAAAAGCCAGTTTCAAAATGTCACCGGCAGCATGATTCCCGTTTGGATACCATTCTTGAAATGACCAAATGATCGAGCAGCTGGGACCGATCAGTGCCTGTCTGTGGGGAGGGGGGTTGCAAGGAAGGAAGGGTAGGGATGTCGTCACAAAAGTACCACACAAGGGGACCTGGGGAGGGGGGCGAGACTGCTCCACCCCACGGCTGTGGCTCTAAGAGTTGACTGCAGCTTCACCGCTGGGCGGGGGGAGCTGGGGGAAGCCTGCGGGGCGTGTCTGTGTCTCACAGCTCCGTGTGCATGTGCCGGTATCTCCAAATAAAAACTTAGATTAGAAAAAGCATTGCTGTTCCCCTCCTGGTCATCACTAAACTTAAATCAGGACAGAACTCAGGATCCCGTTCAGCATACTGTTCACAGTTTAAAAAAAAGAAAAATTAAAAAGAAACCAATTTTTTAAAGACAATATGTGAGCCCCGGTCAGGTGGCTCAGTTGGTGGAAGTGTCGTCCTGGTCAGGGCACACGCCTAAGATGCGGGTTGGATCCCCGGTCCAGGGGCTTATGGGAGGCAACTAACTGATCAGTGTTTCCCACATCGATATCTCTGTCTCTCTGTCTCTCTCTCTCTCTCTCTCTCTCTCTCTCTCTCTCTCTTCCTTTCTCTCAAAAATCCATAAACATATCGCCAGGTGAGGATTAAAATAATAATAAAATAAAAATTTTAAAATAAAAAATAAAAAGAGTATGTGGGGGTCAAGTCACATGACCTCAGGGATCCTTCTTGTTTTAAAATCCCAAGGCGGGAGCTTTCTGAGTTTGGAAAGTTGAGATTAACTCCATTTAAATATAAGGAGCTTTCAGCACAACATCCTTATTTTCATTGAAAAACGGCACAGCGGCCACTGCATGCTGAGGGGGCTTCAGCAGCGAGGAACTGGCCACAGTACATGGATTCTGTCCATCCCTCCTGGCGTTTCCCAGGCAAACGGCCCTCTGCAGCCGAAGGAGATGGTTCACGCGGACAGTCGCAGAGCAGGGAATTCGGGCTTGGAGGAGACGTGGGAACAGTGGCAGGGGCTGGAAATTCCTTCCAGCGCGTGAGAACCGGCAGCAGCCAGCAGCTCTCAAGGCAGGACCCGGCCGGCTGGGACACCACGTGCGCTCCAGCTCTGAGGGCCCGCCACAGTGGGGGAGGGGGGCCGCCTGACTCACGGCGCAGCCACACCCATGTGACCAGCGGGCCTCTGCTCACCCAGGTCCCTATGTCTCACACACAGCTGCCACTGAGAGAGGAGGGGGAGTGGCTCGGCTCACGTCCCCGCAGCCAGGGCACAGAACACAACCACACCTGACTCTCCGGGGGCGGGGGGGGGGGGCAGGAAAGGGTCCCACCTGGCCGGCAGTGCAACGACTAGTAACATCAGAGCAAACACACAGTCATGAGCCTGGCCCGATCCCATGGGACACGGCACACCCAGGGATCAGACAGGACACAGTCCAGGAAGGTAGCCGCAGGCCTAGGTCCCATGCCAGGACATCAGTAGCCAGGTGGCACCACCAGAAACAGCCGCATCCAATCTGCCGCAGTAAACCAATGCGTTCTCTCGGTTTTGTGGGTGACGGAAACAGAATGCAGAGAGTAACACCATGGATGGACAAGGACAGATGCTGTGGTCTCCCTGCCACGCCAGGGCAGAGACGAAGAACTAGAAAACCAGGCCTCCAACCTGAATCGACTCGGGTCAGGATGGGGCCAGGCGGTGGTGGAGGGCCTTAACCTGCAGGGGATGTGAATTCAAGACCCACAATTGACCACATGTACGCTCTCCTGGGGTTTTAGGAATGGTGGACTTCAACGTTGGGGAATGTCTACGACAGGGGTGTCAAGCTCACTTTCACCAGGGGACACATCAGCCTCATGGTTACCTTCCAAGGTCCGCATGTAATGTTAGGACTGTAGAAATGTAACTACCCCTTCACTAGGGGCAAGGAGCTTGGTGCTGCCACAGGTGGAAACCAGGTGCTGGGCCGGATAAAACAAGGTGGAAGGCCGGATTCGGCCATAGGGTCTTGTGTTCACCACCTGTGCTGTATGAGACCCACCTCTCAGCCACCCGGTCAGGTGCGGTCAGGTAACCTACCCCAGCATTCTTTTCACCCCATGTCTGTAAGTGCTGACTCTGATATACAACTTGTAGATAAACAGCATGTTTGTATATGAATCCTTAGGACTAACTCCAAAGATATGGACTTTGACCTTCAGGCATCCCAGCTCCAGGAGCTTTGCTGACCTTCAACCAGGACGACACACCCCAGACCACAGTTTGACCAGTTTTGCTGTCTTTATTGGAATGCACTGCGTCAGCACATGGAGAACTCCTCACCCCCTCCTCGGATCCATTTGTTCTGCTTTCCCTTCCCGCCCTCCCAGGAGCCCCTGCGCGCACTGAGATGGGGAGATGGGCTTTGGGACCCGAGTTCCCGCTCCTTTGGCTGCTGGCTGTTGAATGAACTCCTCCTTACAGCAGCATCTGCCTCTTTAGTTTAGGCTTTGGAAACGACAGGAGGTTCAGGCACAGACCCGTGCATAGGGTGGTGCTCTGCCCCATCCGCAGCCTCCCCATCCCGGTGCCTGGTGCACTGCAAGGGAAGGGGCTCAGCAAGCACGGGCATCGCCCCCGGAGGGCAGCCATTCCCACCAGACGTATCCCACGATGACTCAGCAAAGGCTCCCGGATGTTCTTCCCGGCTCCCACCCCGGCCACAGAGCCCAGGGCACACGGCAGTGTCACGCTCCTGCTCGGGACGGCATCAGCTGCCACTGCATCACACCAGGCAGGAATGTGAGCCCTGGGAAGGGGAGGCCCGGGCCACAGGAGCCCCTTGGGCCTGTAAATATCCTGGGCTTCCTTCTTTCTCCTCGTGTGTTCCCAAGCGCTCCATGGGTCCTCCCATTAGCCAAGTCGCCCCAGGAGGAACATTCGTCAGGCAGCTCATGCGTCCCTCCTTTTGTCCCTCTTTGTGACAGCTGACAAGGCCCCCTCTGCAGGAGAGGGGGCCCTGCACCCCGCCCCGTGGCCCAGGAGGGGTCACACCCACCTGTGCATCAGTAAAGAGTGCACAGACCTCAGTGCAGGCCACAGAACCAGCGGGAGTGAGTACACCTGCCCCGCTTGCCTGGCCGAGGTCTGGGAAAACCTGGGCAACCCCAACTCGGGCGGATGCCCATAGACCAGAGGGAAATACGGAAGCCCAGCCTTCCCAAGAGGAGGTTCCAGCATGCCATTGGAGCAAATATGCATGTGAGTTTGGACACATCAGAGATGGTAAGAGGATCATTGCCAATGCTGCCCCGCTCCCCAGGGACACTGCCTGGGGCTGAACTGGCTGGCAGTGACCTCACCCATGGGCACGAGAGAGTGACAGGGCTGAGGGGTCAGCTTCTCCTGCTGTGCAGCAGCTGCTGGAGAAAACTGTTCTCTCCCACAGCATCCGGGTACTGAGCAGGAACCTCCGTGACAGGGAGGGAGGCAGTCAGGAAAAAGACACCTAGAACATCAAAGGACATTGAAGGACTGCCCTGAGCAGCATGGCTCAGTGGTTTGGAGCATCATCCCATAACCAAGAGGTCACAGTTCCATTCCTGGTCTGGGTGCATGCCTGGGTTGGAGGTTCAAACCCCATGTCAGGTGCATATGATCCTTGGTACAGATATGTGTGAGACGCAGCCAGTGGACATTTCTCTCACACATCAATGTTTCTCACTGTTCCTCTCTCTCTCTAAAAACAAAAAAACAAACAAAAAACCCTGGCTAGTGTGACTCAATGGATTGAGCATCAGCCTGCAAATCAAAGGGTCACCGGTTCGATTCCCAGTCAAGGCACATGCCTGGGTTGCAGGCCAGGTCCCCAGTAGGGGGCACGAGAGAAGCAACCACACATTGATGTTTCCGTCCCTCTCTTTCTCCCTTCCTTCCCCTTTCTCTTAAAAAAAAACTAATTAGTTAATTAATTAAAAAGAATAAGATAAAGCAATGAAAGCCCCAAGTGAGGATTTTTTAAAAAGACATCAAAAGAATGCTGTGAGCAAGAGGTCTGACCACGAACCTCTAGCAGAAACTCACCCAAGGATGCCCCCACCAGGCCCGCAGCACCCCCTACATTCCTGGTGCTAAACCCAACCCTCCCTGACTCTGTCTCCAGCTCCTCTTACCTGCCAGCACCACGAAATGGAGCTATCAGAAAAACAAACCAGGGTTGTGGGCAGGGGAGACACTCACAATATGAGCTGTAGTGCCACCTTCTGGAAAGCAAGAGAGGCTTCCAGCAGCCTGCCTGGCGAGTTTCAGGAACCAGAGAAGACACTGAAGTTTGAGGATTCTGCCACTAGAGGGAGCAAGAGGTGTGGAGCAGGAGTGTCCACTCAGGTGAGGAAGAGCCTCAGGTACAGCGGGAACTTCAAACAGTATATCCCACCTGAATACAACTAGTAAAACTCGGAGGAGGGGTCAGTTGTTGCAAAAGCAGCAGCTCAAAATTACGAGGACCATGAAGAATCAAGGGAACATGTCATCGCCAAACGATAGCAAGTCCCCAGTGACCAAACTCAAAGGCACAGAATTTCCAGTCTAGCTGATAAAGAATTCAAAATAGCCCTGCCCAGTGCGGCTCAGCGGGTTAGGCGTCATCCAGCAAAATAAAGGGCTGCTGGTTGGATTCCCAGTCAGGGCACATGCCTGGGTTGTGGTCCAGGTCCCCAGTAGGGGGCGCAGGAGAGGCAACCACATATTGATGTTTCCGTCTCTTTCTCCTTTTTCCCCCTCTCTCTAGAAATAAATAAATAAATAAATAAATTTTTAATGTCATGCTTGCAAGAGATCATGATGGAAATCGAGAAGACCGAACTCAGAGGTTTGCAGGGAAAAGCAGCAGAGGGGCGCAGTTATCGTGTCCTGAGATACAGCATCTCCCCTCTGCAAACGCGCTTCTGGTTCCCATAAATTAAGGTGAGGCCCCTGGGAGCCTCCAGGTGTTTTCCATTATCACTCTTGAATTTCATTTCACAGTTAATTTTGAAACCAAACGCTAGGAGCTCCTCAGTTGTATGTGGAAGAACCCAGAGCAAAGGGACCTGGTCTCAGACAAAACCTGTCACATTTTTCTTCGGTTAGATAACGTGAACAAAGGAATAAAAAAAGCCTTGTGTTTCTGGCTGAAAGGAGCCCGCTGTGGTGATCCTTAAAACCATAATTCTGGGGGTTCACTGAAGGGCATGTGGGGGGGATGTATTATTTCCTTTATGTTGTGAAAATATTTTCATTGACACTGGGTCAGAGCATTTTAATGTGATTTATTATGGCATAAGGGCATAGAAGCTTCCACTATAATAGTGGAATTATGAGAATGCCGCATTGGGAAATCCCCTGACGCCCCCATTATAGATGCAAAGTTCAAGAATTAGGGAGATCAGCCCCATCTTGTTCTTTGGGGATTTTCACGAGAGCTACTGAGACAGACCAGTAAGCCAGGACAAGTGGAACAGGGAAACTGGCTAAGCAATTTACAGCCAGATGCCGAAGGTCACTTCCCTGGAGATGACATCTGGGCTTCCGCTGTGTTTCAGCTCCAGGCCCAGAAAAGCAGCAAAACCAGGCGGGCAGCCCCAGGACCAGCTGCAGTGACTGAGGACCCCCTGCCCTGGCACCAGCCAATCAGTGGAGACCACGACCCTGAAGGAACACACCTGGAAACTGATGACTATTTTACTAAAGACTCCCCTAAGATTCCCACCTGCAAGACAGAGAGGACAGCTTCAAGGCAAAGGACCCCTCCCCTCTGGGGAGCATGCCAGTCCCTTTCTCTCCCCCTCTTCTTGCCCCACAGGTGGGTGCATCTCCTAAGCTCTGAGGGTCCCCACAGACTAGCAACCAGGGCAGCGGTGGGCAGTGGCATCTTGTCCCAGGCTGATCCCTGAACCTGTCCCCAAGGCCCCCTCTTCTCTGACTCCCCAGTGAGTGAAGGCAGCCCCACCTGGGCTCTCCCGATGCTGCTTCCACGCTAAGCCCCTCCCTGTTTCACTGTCCCCAGCTTCCATAAATGGACCTTTTCAGTCACCTGGACTCGTGTTGTGAAATCTTTCCCTGCACAAAGTCGAGTACTCACTCACTACAGCTGTACCCAGGCAACCCCGCTCAGGGCCTGGTCCCATTTGGGTGACACTACTTTACAAGGATGAGAAATCTGACCCAAATCCTCAGGTAAGAAAATGGCAATCAGGATTATCTGTAGAACCAGGAATTTAAATAAGCAAGGAATTTCCTGAATGGCCACATTCCATCGAGCTATTAACAGGCCGAAGGGAACATTGGCTGCTGCCCATCCCACTCGGGTTGGGTCAGAGGCAGACAGGGTCCCCAGTCCCGAGAGCCAGGTCAGACCAGACCCAGATGGGGACCTCGGCACCTGCTCAATCTCTGGAAATGCTCTGGAAAAATTTTGGTGGGGTGATATTTCCTGAGCATTTATTTTGTGCCAGGAGCCGGCTGAGGCACCAGGACTCAACACTGCCCACAGGGAGCAGAAGTGAGAGAATGAGGTGGCATGCCTGAAGGCGGCCAGTGTGACACGCCTATGGCAGAGCAGGACAAGAGGGACTGGGATATCTATCGTGTCTGGAAGCAACAGCAGGTAGGGAGGGCAAGTAGGGGGTTCTGCAGGCTGCCCAAAACTCACTCCCCCGAGTCAGGTGGGGTGCCGACTGAGAGTGCAGGCCCGAGGAGTCCAGAGACCACCGGCTCTGAGAAAATAGCTCTACCCCAAGATGTAGTGTTAGCACAGGTAGGGGGCTAGTTATTATTAATAAACAGGGGGTGCAAAGGGAATCAGACATTGAGCTTAATAAACTAGGGGGCAGAATCAAATATTAAGCCTAATACACTGTGCAGCTTAATCAGACATTAGGACACTATTCTGTTAAGCTAAACAGAAAGCTGTAGCATTTACAGACTCATTTGCACACTGCAGGGGCCCACTGCAGAAGGGACAAAACCCCTCCACACAGGCAGGAAAGCCTTCCCCAGGAGCCGCCAGCCCAGGTCGAATTATCTGAGGAAGAAGGAAGGGGAAATGCCTCTGCTGGGCAGGTGAGCAGCAGAAACCAGACGCTATAACAGAATTTTTGGACATGCACAGTAGGAGACAAAATAGCACAGGAAGAGGTGCTTCCACTTTTGGGCATGAATCCGATTGGATAGGGAGCATGGAACCCTGGCAGGTCCAGAACATCGATTGGTTAAGGGGAGGGCCCAATTCGGGACCAGGAATAATAGGGAACTGGGTTAGATGGTCTGAACGCCACCTTGCTGGTTACCAAGAACCAAGAACCAAAAAAATATGTTGAGGATTATCAGGAGTCCCGGGGGAGCTGGTGCTAGAGCCTGCCCACCCTCTATGTCCTAAAGGTGTAGTCATTCCTTCAAACCCAATAAAATCTTGCCACCATGTTTAAATTCTCCACACGTAGCACGTGTGTCCTTTGAAATTCTTTTCACTCAACACTGCAAAAGAGTCCACTTTCACCGGCTACAGTAGGACAATTTCCAAGTCTTTCCCTAAGGCAAGGCTGCCCCTGGAATAGATGCTGGAGGTGTTGCCATGGTGACCCATCTCTGAAAATCCCACAGGGCTGACACCCAGCCCTCTCTCGTAACATGGGCCTTCCTGGGTCGAGGCATCTGGAGGGAATTCTGGAAGCACCAGAAGTTACAGAAACACAGGTAGAATATACCATCCTCCTCACACCTCTGCAACACCCTCCCCCTTCTGTATCAAATCAGACACTACAAAGGTGGTCTTGGGTCTCAAGGTTGTTGACTGGTCTAATTACATAGGATTTCTATTTGCAAGTTATGCTAGGGTTATAAACAGAAGGACAAAATGTAATAGTTTGAGCGCTTGGAATTCTCACCAAGATAAACCATAAATCTGGGGCATGAACATTTCACCAAATTTAAGGAATTAAAGCCATAAAGAGTAAGTTGTCTGATCATAATTAAATCAAACTACAGATGCTCCTCAACTTACAAAGACCTTATGTCCATTATATTCCAAACATGTCCAAATACTGGTTGACAATGCATTTAATCTACTGCACATCACGGCTTCACTTTCACACCATTGTAAACTCAAAAATAAAATTGTAAGTTGAACCATCATAAGTCAGGGACCATCTGTATAATTCAATAACAGGAAGACAACAGGAAAAATCTCTAAGCATTTGGAAATTAAAACACACACACACACCTAAATAACATGTGAGTCAAAGAGGAAGTCTCAAGGGATATTTTAAAAATAGAGAGAACTAAATAAAACTCAACCCACAGCATATCAAAATCTGCAGAACGCACCTGAAGAAGTGTCAAGAGAGAAAATTATAGTAATAAACACATCAGAAAAGAGCAGTCTGTCCCAGGTGTGGAAAGGCAGTCCGACATTCTAAAATAAATCGATGTAATCCACCGTGTGAAACAGCTCAGGAAGAAAATCAACGGACACAAAAAGCCACTGACAAAATTCAACACCCATTTGAGGTAAAAACTCTCAGTACCCAAGGAAAAGAAAGGAATTTCCTCCATCCCCAAACCTACAGCTGACATCACACCTAATGGTGCAAGACTGAATGTTTTCCCTTTAAGATCAAGAATAAGCCCTGGCTGGTATAGCTCAGTGGATTGAGCGCAGGCTGCAAACCAAAAGGTCACTGGTACAATTCCTAGTCAGGGCACATGCCTGGGTTGGGATCCAGGTCCCCAGTGGGGGCCACATGAGAGGTAACCACACATTGATGTTTCTCTCCCTCCCTCCCCCTCTCTCTAAAAATAAATAAGTAAAGTCTTAAAAAAAAAAAGAATAAACAAGGACGCCCACTCTTACCACTCTTACATCAGCCATTGCAATAAAGCAGGAAAAGAAAATTAAAGCCATACAAATTTAAAAAGAAGGAACAAGACCTATTGCGAGTGACATGATTATAAACATAGAAAATCCCACCTAACCTACCAAAAAATAAACTTCAAGAAGTAAAAAGTAAAAATATTATCATTGATAGCACTGTTACTAACAGTAAAGTAATACAATCTTACATGAATTTTACATACGTATTGACAATGAAAACAGGGAAACCAAAACAAAAACACAATACCAGATGCAATTGCTCCAGAGTAAAGGAAATACTTAGGCATAAAAACAAAACATGTACATAATCTGTGTGATGAAAAAAGGAATCAAAGAAGACCTGGATAATGGACAACATACCATGTCCATGGACTGGTGGGCCATTCTAGAATGTATATGGAAAGAGAAAGGCCACAGACTAGCCAAAACAATGACACAATGATGAAAACATTTTTGGGAGAAATCACTCTGCCCAATACCAAGACATACATACATATATATATATATATATATATATATATATATATATATATATATATATATCTGCAGTAATGAAGACAGAAGAATAGACACATAGATCAATGGAACAGGGCAGAGCACTCAGAAACATATCCACACAAATATGCCCAATTAATTTTTAAGAAAGGAGTGGAAGTGCCCTGGCTAGTGTGGCTCAGTGAATTGAGTGCTGGCCTGCGAACCAAAGGGTCACTGGTTCGATTCCCAGTCAGGGCCCGTGCCTGGATTGCAGGTCACATCCCCACTAGGGGGTGTTCCAGTGGCAACCACACATTGATGTTTCTCTCCTCTTTCTCCCTCCCTTCCCCTCTCTCTAAAAATAAATAAATAGAATCTTTTTTTTAAAAAAAGGAGTGAAAGCAATTCAAAAGGGGCACACTTTTTGATAAATGGTACTGGAGGAATTAGACATTCACAAGTTAAAAAAAAATGGATCTATTCCTAAACTCCACACCTTAAACATAAACTAACTCAAAGCAGATCATGGGCTGAAGTGTAAAAAGTAAAACAAAAACTATAGGAAAGAACATAGGGACAATCTTTAGGCTCTAGGACTAAGAAAAGAGTTCTTAAACTTGACACCAAAAGACCACCCATAAGGGGCAAATTTATAAGCTGAAGTGAGAGACAATATTTGCAAATCACATATCCAACAAGCCCTACTATCTGGAATATATAAAGAACATTTAAAACTCAACATCAAATAAAACATTACAAATGTTTAAATGTTCAAAAACAGTTTTATTTGTAATAGCCAAACACTTAAAAAGAGAAAATATTTGTTAACACTTCAAAGGATGAATGTCATGCAATTGTAAATACATATGTACATTTGTATATTTATTTATATGTAAATTTATGTAAATACAAATAAATATGTATATTTCCATTCAAAAATTTCACAGAACCCTAGCTGGGTGGCTCAGTTGGTTGGAGTGTTGTCCCAAATACCAAAAGGTTGTGGGTTTGATTCCTGATCAGGCACATACCTAGCTTGCGGGTTGGTCCCCATTCTGGGTGTATATGGGAAGCAACCAATCTGTTTCTCTCTCACATCTGTCTGTCTCTCTCTCTCTCCCCTCTCCCCCCTCCCCCTTCTCTCTCTCTAAAATCAATAAACATATCCTCAGGTGAGAATTAAAAATAATTAGATAAGTACTTGCATAGAGCCGTGCCCCCTCACACACAAACTACTGATATAGGCCACACTTTGGATGAACCTCAAGGACATCATGCTGATTGAGAAGGAAAAAAAAGCCAGTTTCAAAGGAACACATTATTGCCTTAAAAAGCTTCGGTGAAACATCACGATCACAGAGAAGGAGAACAGATGAGCAGTTGCCAGGCCTTGGGGGCTGGGGGAGGGGAGAGCGTGGCTGCCCGGGGCTGTCACAGGGGCCGGCGGGGCCTGGGCAAGTGAGTATCCGTTCCCCTGGCAGTGGCAGCGGTTATGCAGGCTACATACACACAATCGCGCAGAGCCACCCTGCCCCACACACGGTCTCCCAAATGAGCGTGTATATAACCACTCACATCTCACGAAGCCCAGTGCGCAGCACCCGAATTAGCTCCGTTATACCCAACCATGGCTGTGTAACCTTAACCCTGAGGGAGGCTGGCGAAGGCACAGGGACTTCCCTGTACATTTCTGTGCAACCTCCTGTGAGTCTGATTATCTCAAAACAAAATTTTTTTAAAAGATTTTTATTTATTTATTTTTGGAGAGGGAAGGGAGGGAGAAAGAGAGAAACATCTATGTGTGGTTGCTAGGGGCCATGGCCTGCAACCCAGGAATGTGCCCTGACTGGGAATCGAACCTACAATGTTTCGGTTCGCAGCCCGCGCTCAACCCACTGAGCTATGCCAGCCAAGGCTACAAAAAGTTTTTTTAAACAGCTAATGCAGCCAGTGTGCTATTAGATGGAGCGGCGGTGAGGGTGACCGACCCCCAGGGGCTCTCAATGAGCCAACATCGATGATGACACAGTGCTTCTGGGCCCTTCCAACCCTGTCCACTTGGTTCCTGCCAAAATAGAAGCCACGATGAACTGACTTCCTTACAGGACTTTTATAACCTTGGGATGGTTATTGGGAGGAAGGAAAGGGTTTTGTTTTGTTTTGTTTTGTTTCTGAATGGCTATTAATAACAACCATGAGTTAGTGAAAGATGAATAAGTATTTACAAATTGTATAATTTTCAAAGGCTGTAAAATTATACCAAAAAAATGAGCAAATCCTAAAACAGCAGCGAAGTCTTTCAAAATGGGCACTGGACAATATTTTTTTTAATTACTAGTGACTTCAAGTGATTAAAGCACACTGAATTTATTAAATGCCCCCGTTCAAAATGATACTCAGAAAATCAGGAGACACGGAATAAACTCAATGGACACGCCTGGAAGTTGCTAAGGCAATCATTCATTACCATAAAATCAATAATTAAAGAAAACGAATTTATCCACAGGATAAATTCCACTGTGCTTATTCCACTGTGCTTCACATGTGCAGAATAAGGCAGGAGAAAGTTCTCCAATACAGAATGGCTGATTTGTAGGTGCAGATGCGATGACAGAATTAGAAAGGTTATGAACACGTGAATGAAGTAACTGAGTCAGGCCACGGTCCCTGGTGGAGACCGAGAGGACGCGGAGCAAAGGTGACAGGGAGCTTCGGATAGATGCACGCAGGGCTGCCCCGCCTCCCGTCACCGAGAAATCTCAGCATCCCTGACTGGGGACTTCAGACACCACACTTTTCCTCCTGACCCAGTTCGAACTCCCAGCACACTGGTGAAGTAAGTGGACCCCAAAATTGTACCTAAAGGCTTCAGAGCTAAATTGCAGTCTGTAAGAAAAGGAGGGAATAATGGAGTAACACATTTATTGCGCAAGGAACATCAGCCCAACCGCGGGTTCAGAATCTCCTGAGAACAATGAAATGGGGTGTCCACCAGGTGGCGCCGTGGCGCTGCCCAGCCCGTGGGAAGCGGATGGCCTCAGCAGGTGGCCTAAGCAGGTGTGCCTGGGAAAGGGCCCACTGCAGGGCTGGCCCTTGTCCGGCTGCTGGGTGCTCGGCTTCTGGAATGTTCCCCATGCTACCAAGCGATAAGCTGGCCTGTGGGCTGGGTGCACCGAGCTCTGCTGTAGGAGAGAGCCTGGGCTGCTCTGTGATTAATAATGAATTCCTGCTTCCCTTCCAAAAGTCGGGGCCTTGGTGGGGTGAGGGAGTGTAGGTAACAAGTCCCCAGCAAAAATCCCAGGCTGCGTGTCAGGCAGGCGGCCCCTTCCGCAAGAGGAGACCTTTCCAAGCATGCTCCTGATTCTCCCAGACTCAGCCTAACAAACCTTTCCCCATCACTGGTACGGGTAATAAACCACAGCTCCCAGTGCTGCTTCTGAGCCAGGGTCCTTCTAGAAAGTCACAGAGCATGGGGGTGGTCATGGGAACCCCAAAACAGAAATGAAACAGACCTGCCCTAGGATAATGGAGACACACAGATGTAACAACTAACCCAGACAGCGGACCTCATTGGACTCTCGGGGGCTCGACTCTCTGGAGCCGACATTCCTTGCCAGGCAGACTTCTGGAACCTTCCTGGCCACGTTCTAGAACATTCCTCCCACAGGCTGTCTCCTTGGCAGCACCCTTTGTGGTCTGATCCCAGGCTCACCTAACAAACACCTTTTGGAGTCATCGCGATTGACTCTCAGGCCTGACTTTTGGGAGCCAACGTGCAATGTGTCGCCGTGAATCTGGTTTCACGATGACGCCAGCGATGGGTCCCCTGGCCCAGGCACTGTCCGAGCTTCCCCTTGTGCTGTGGGAGGGAGAGCCACTCGGTTTCCCAGAAACACCGGGTTTACAGGAGGTGGTGTTGGTTGAGTGATAGGTTACCCTGGGTGGGCACAGCCACGGGCCTCTGAGTCCCTGTTGGGGGAGCAGTGGATCGCAACGTGCCACCTTACAGACAAAGACCCTGCACCCCAGAAAGGCTCAGCACATGTCCCTTCAAGGTCGCAGGTTGTGCGAGCGGCAGACCAGGGGATGAGAAAATCACATGCATGCGGTGTGCTCTCAGGTCAGGGTTGGCTGGTTCCTGACAAACGCCTTGCCGAAGTTCATCAGAAATTCCAGTGTTCTACCTAAAAGGCCGAAAATGTCGCTTCTTGGGAAGACACTGTAGCCATCCGATGCAGTGGCAGGACTGAGGTCCCCAGTGCACCCAGCACGGTAAAGACACCGACTTGCAGGCGCAGACAAGGCTACGACAGGCATGGAGCTTACCTCGAATATAATGAGCACGTAGACGCCGGCAAGGATGACGGCGGCGACGGTCACTTGGGCCTCCACGCTGGCCCGCAGGTGCTGGTGCGCCACCAGCAGCGGGACCACCGGGGTCCCCTGGAGCTCGGCGCGGATGCTGATGGACACGCCCCCTCTGCGGAGTGAAGCAAAAACCTTAGCGCTGATGCAGCAAACAGACCTTCTGGCAACCATTCGAGCTTCCTCCTCAGTGTCCTTCCAACCAGGTCACCCGCGGCCATGGCCAGAGCCCCACCGACCCCAGTCCCGGGGATACGGAATCCTGCGCACAGGTCAGTGAGTTGACGCACGCGCGGGACGCAGCCTCCCGCGGCCCCTGCAGGCTCCACTCCTAGAACTTACAGGGCACAAGGACGCGCACATACTGTCTGTCCTCCTCGCCCGCCACCACCTGACTTCTCTACTGGCTCACAAACAGGAAAGGGCCACGTGCAACCTGAGAGCGCACACCGGTTGTCACTGGCAGTGGGATAAGCCCCAGAGCACTTGAGGCGTCACAGCACCAGGCATGCCGGATCTGAAGCCTGGTTCTAAAGGACAGAACTCCTACATCCACTTCCAAACCCTCAGCAGGGCAGAATGCAACTGTATTTGGAGATGGGGTCTTTACAGAGGTGAGTAAAATGAGGCCCTTTGGTGGTCCTAATCCAAGATGGCTGGCATCCTTCAGAGAAGAGATCAGGACACAGACACAGAGGGATGACTGTGTGCAGACACAGGGAGAAGACGGCTGTCCACCCTCTGAGGAGAGAGGCCTGAGAAGACAGGCACCCTGCTGTCACCTTAAGAGAATAATTGCACTTGTTTGCCCTGGCTGGTGTGGCTCAGTGGATTGGGCACTGATTGCCAGTTTGATTCCCAGTCAGGTCACATGCTGGGGGTGCAGGCCAGGTCCCCAGTAGGGGGCTTGAGAGAGGAAACCACACATTGATCTTTCTCTCCCTCTCTGTTTCTTTCCCTTCCCCTCTCTCTAAAAATAAATAAATAAAATCTTTTTTAAAATTTCCCTTGGGTAAGTCACTTAGCCTGTGGCATTTGTCCCAGCAGCCCTAGAGAACACATACAGCAGCCAAGAGCACAGGTTAATTAATATAGAGAGGCCTTCATGAAAGAAAAAGAGGAAGAACCCTAACATTTCCCGGACTTCCCCATGGGAGAGCTTCATGGTATTAATGAAATTAACGCAGAAGCTAGAAAATACCACGTGCTTCAACATGGCCTGGGATGAACGCCGCCATTTCCTGCTGCTGCAGCCCTGGCACCCAGCCGCACGCAGCCTTGGAGTTCACTGTCCACCCAGAAAGGGCATCTCATCCATAGAACATAACTGATCTGGTGCCACGTGTCCTCCAAATCAAAGCCACACAGGCCAAACTTCCTAACGCAAGCGTGCCCCACAGGACAACCCATCTGCCCTGGCCCAGACCTCCCGACCACGGGAGACCTACCTGCTTGGAACCTCAAAGGTCCTGCTGACCACCAGGCGCTCGCTCTGCCGGGGGCTTAAAAATACCGTCCAGTTATGAGTGACCTGTAAATGTCAAAGCGGAAAACTACAGTCAGGCTTCGAACTTGAACGTCACCAGCGACCCAGTGTTCTGCAATGTAGGTGCTTGTTTGGAATCAAGAGAAAGAGAAGACCAGGGGGCCTCTTCAAGACGCCCACCTCCCTGCCAGGCACAGTCCAGGTCTTGCGGAGCTGGAAATTTCCACGCTGCAGAGGCCTTTGTTTTAGAAAAAGCGTCTTCTGAGCCCTCTGGGGCAGCGCAGAAAAAACGCTGGCTTAACACTGTTACTGGCTTACAAACTTAGGGCAGATGGGAGGGGGGCCCCAAGTGCAGCTGCCACCCACTCTGGTCCCCTTCTGAGCGGGGCAGGAAAGATGGGGGGAGGTGTGAGCAGAGAGAGAGGGGGGAGGTGCCAGGGAAATTCCCTGGGAGGGCAGCAGTCTTGCTGCCCACAGTCATAAAGGACACTGAAAATAGGAACCAGATTACTCAAAGCATGAACAAGACCTCTGAGCTCTAGCCCAGTGGCTCAGGTGGTTGGAGCATCATCCTAATGTGCCAAGGTTGCAGGTTCGATCCCCAGTCAGGGTATGCACAATCAGTGTTTCTCTCTCAGATCTATGTTTCTCACTCTCTTTCTCTCTCCCCTCCTATCTCTGTAAAATCAATAAGTACACCTTCAGATAAAGATTTTTTTTAAACAAATTTGATTTTGCATAAATGTGAGAATTTTGTAATTGACTTAGAGAAGGGGGGAAAAAGAATTCCAAAGACAAAGCAAAAGATGAGAGCTTTCCTGAAAATGGGCTCGCTGCCTCCTGGCTCCCCGCCCCATCCATTCCAGAAGAAACCCGGTTTATAAAGCGATGAAGTGAGCTTTTACAATTCCATTCAAATAACACAGACATATGACCTGCTGTGGCCGCCGCCGGGAGCCTGGAGCATCAGCCTGGGTCACCTCCACCACGACATGCTCTTCTCTTCCTGAACGACTCGGGCCACTGGCCACCAGGGCTCCTGCCAGGTCCACTTGGAGCAGTGTGGAGTCAGCTCGGCCACTGAGGTTCACAGCTGGGGACACGTCAAGGTGAACCACGGAGCAAGCAGAGATCTGGAGTCCCCCCACCATCTGCTCCATGCACACCCTCCTTGGAAGATGCACAGAGAAATGCATAGCCAGCCCTTTCCTCCAAGGTCAGAGCCAGCAGCCCTGACCGACCACACCCCATCTCTCCAGCCCTTCCCTCCCAGCATGCACCAGTGGTTTTGCCTCGTTGGACCTTGTGCGTTTGGAATATTCTGCTTTACCATCTAATAAGTGGTGACTCTCTGTCCTGCTATCACCCCCGCTTCCATGTTCACAGCCAGTCTCCAACTCCTGCAAGGAGCCCCAGGGAAGGGTAGGCTGGAGGCTGCGTGAGTGAACAGACAAACCCGATCCATGCCCACACCTAATCCTAGGGTGCCAGGTGTCCACTGGGCAGGTGAGGAGTCACAAAGACAATTGGAATTATGAATTCTGATAGCAGCCCTGGCTGGTGTGGCTCAGTGGATTGAGCACAGGCCTGCAAACCAAAGAGTCACCGGTTCAATTGCCAGTCAGGGCATGTGCCTGGGTTGCAGGTCAGGTCTCCAGTAGGGGGAGCATGAGAGGCAACCACACAGTGAGGTTTCTCTCCCTTTCTTTCTCCCTCCCTTCCCCTCTCTCTAGAAATAAATAAAATCTTTTTTTAAAAGAATTCTGACAGCAGCTAAGAGGAGAGAGATTACACATTGAAGAGAGGAATTATCCAGAGGCTGATCCCTCAACCTGTAACACCCTGCCCGCGGCCCCATTGCAGCTTGGACCCTGAGCTCCTGCATCCTGCACCTGGGTTTGCACCAATGCAGCAGCCTGCACTACCAAGCCCTCTCTCCCTGCTCCGGGCTGACTCTCACCTCTGCTTCGGGGTCCTGGGGGGGACACAACATGGGTCCCACACTGCCACCAGCCCAGCCCCTATGCCTCCAGAACAGAACAACAGTGACGGTGGAAGATGCATCTCAAAATGATCCATGTTCTATGTGAGGTCTCAGAAGCCCCACAGTATCCCTAACTGGTGTGGCTCAGTTGGTTGGAGCATCAGCCCACAAAGTGGAAGGCCACCATTTCGATTCCCGCTCAGAATGGGTTGCAGGTTTAGTCCCCGGTTGGGATGCATTCTAGAGGCAACCGATTGGCCAACTTTTTACTCTTCTGTAAAACCGTCACAGAAACAGGTGGTTTGCAGAGCAGACAGAGGGAAAGGGCAGAACCACTGCCAGGGTGTCTGCAGGGTCTGCATGGAGTTTTGGGAGCAACAGGGAAAGGTTGATCTTTTTCATTGCCTAGTTCATGCAGCAAAATGTACTGTTGTGTTTTTTTTTAAGATTTATTTATTTATTTTTAGAGAGCGGGGGAAGTAGGGAAAAAAAGAGAGGGAAAGAAACATTAATGTGTGGTTGCCTTTCACGTGCTGCCTATTGGGGACCTGGCCTGCAACCCAGGCATGTGTCCTGAGAGGGAATCGAACCTGCAACCCTTTGGTTCACAGGCTGGCACTCAATCCACTGAGCCACACAAGCCAAGGCTGTACTGTTTTTTTTTCTTTATAAATGTACAAAAACACTCAGGGAAGAAAGTGTTGTATCAATACTGTTGTCCCTCCGAGTGCCTGGCTCGAGGGCCTCTCCACATATCCCGGCAGCAACTTGGGGTCCAAAATGGACAAATGGAAACCGGAAGTCACACAAGGGGCAGAACGTAGTGGGAGAAGTCCCAAAAAGAAACTGCTGCTTCTGCCACCCCAAGTTACTCCTGCCCTGGTCTTTGCGCTCGGCAAACGCGGGGTACCCGGTGGGGAAATATTCCACCCTGGAGCGGGAGACCTGGAGGAAACCACGGAGGTGGGACAGCACCACCTGCAGGCTAGCGGTGGGAAGAGCAGCGGCTCCTCCCCGTGATTGAATGAAAGTGGAGCGTCTACTGGGGACTAGACGCAAGGCAACAAAACAAGTCTTTGATCTGAGAGCGCGAGCAGGCACAGGTGAAAGCACCCTAAACGGAGCGCGCACACAATCCACAGCGCACAGGACTGCACGCACGGCAGCTTTCCTTTTCTCTGCCTCTTCAGCGGCCCACCGCGTGCTGAGGATGCAAAGCCCACCGGGCTGGAATGGTGTCAGTAGTGACTTGGAGACCCCAGCAAAAAGCAGCCTCAGTCGAGCCCCGCCCCTGCCTTCCCGCCCCGCTCCTGCCTTCCAGCCCCGCTGAACGTGGGCCTCGCACCTAACACGCGGTACCCCCGCCTCCCCAAACCTGGAGACCCCCTATCCTTTCAGAGCTCACTCAAGCTCTCCCCTTCCGAAATCCATCATTGGCAAATTGAATGCTGTGGCTTAGTGAGCTGGGCATCGTCTCGCAAAGCAAAAGGTTTCAGGTTCGATTCCCAGTCAGGGCATGTGCCTGGGTTGCCGGCCACATCCCAGCAGGGGGCGTGCAAAAGGCAACCAATTGATGTTTCTCTCTCACACGGATGTCTCTCTCCCCCTCTCTCTGACTCCCTTCCTTCTTATGTCTCTAAATAAACAAAAACTTTTAAAAATCCATCCTTGGCACCCACGGCTCCTTTCCTCAATGACCCCTCGACCGGGCTGACCCTGAGGGAGTGTTCATTCACACCACAGTGCTACTTGGTTGGCATTTCCCTCCCCAGCTGGTCTAGCTTCTCAAGAGGAGAAACTACGTGTCCTTCATTTATTTCATCTATGGAGACTAATGTGGGTTTTTTTTGTTTGTTTTAAAGAGAGAGAGACTGATTTGTTGTTCCATTTATTCTTGTATCCATTGGTTGCTTCTTATACATGCCCTGACTGGGAATTGAACCCACAACCTTGGTGTATCAAGACAATGACAGCTGAGCTACCTACTGAGCTACCTGGCCAGGAACGGTTTCTCACATTGGATGTGCACCATTAGGTACTTATTTAACTAATATCTGCATCATCCTTGAAGTCCTCTGAACCTCGACCAGGTTTCTGGCCAGAAGGGAGGATGGAGGAGAGAAGATGGAAGGACTTCAGCGGCAGCAACCATGGTGCCGCCTTTCACAGTGACCCAGATCTAAACTCATACCCTCATGAGCCCCCCTCAGCTCTGTGAGCTCCAGGGCCTCCTTCCTCTGGGTTCCTGGCTGATCACCCCCCTCCAGTTCCTCCAGTGGGCACAAGCTCCCCCACTCGGCTTTTGGGTGTTCCCATGCCAGCAGCTGTCCTGGAGTCCACACGGGGTGGGGGGCCAGACACCTGAGTAAAAGCACTTCTGAGCAGGCCATGACCACCACTGGGTCCAAACCAAGCCTGTGGGGACCTGAGTGCAGGGCTGCGGGCATGCCTCAGCTGCAGGCTTCTTGGTTTGTCTTGTCTGCCACAGAGATCACCCACTCCCTGCTCAGTCAGTGCCCACCAGAACCCTGCCAGCCCTAGTCCTTGGCCTGCTGAGACCACTTTATCAAGAATCCACCCTGGCTGGTGTGGCTCAGTGGATTGAGAGCCAGCCTGCAAACCAAAAGGTCACAGGTTCGATTCCCAGTCAGGGCACATGCCTGGGTTGCGGGCCAGGTCCCCACACATTGATGTCTCTCTCCCTTTCTCCCTTCCTTCCCAAAGAAGAAGAAGAGAATAATAATAATAATAATCCCCTAGCTCTGCCCTGGGCAGTGTGACACAGTTGGTTGGAGTGTCCTCCCATAAACTGAAAGATCACAGGTTCGATTCCCAGTCAGGGCACACACCTAGGTTGCAGGTTTGGTCCAGGGTTGGGGCGGGTATGGGAGACAACCAATCATTGTTTCTCTCTCTCTCTCCCCGTCTCCCTCTCTCTAAAATCAATAAACATGTCCAGGGACGATGATTTAAGAAAAGAAAAAGAAACACTCAACTCTTAAAACTCCCCTTAGCAGCGGCCCACTCTTTCCTCGCCCACCCATTGCCTGTAGCTACCCAGCTGCATGCGGTATAGAGCTGCGTTCAGTCCCCTTTGCAATGGTCTTTCCTCCCTATTTAACTCTATCCGGTGCAATTTTTGACACACCAAACGGTAAGAGGCAGGAAAATGGGTACTCTTTAGTCCCGTCTTTGTGACAAAAATGGCAGCAACATCACTGGATAAAGTATGAAAGATTCAGGACTGATCAGTCCAGGAAAACTATAAACCTATATCAGGTGCCAACGTGTTTTCTTTCTCCGGCATTCGGGAGCAAACATGCAGACAAACGCCCTTCATTTCCAGAGCAGGGCTGGCCGACAGCAGTCTCCGTGATGACAAAAATGTCTCATAGCTGGGCCGATGCAGTGGCCACTAACCCTTGTGGCTCATGTGCGCACTTCACGTGCGGCTGGGGTAAGTGAGGCAATGAAGCTTCAATGCTATTTACTTCATTAATGTCGATTTAGATTTAAAGGGACACAGGTGCCCAGGGGCTACCGTATCGGACAAGGTATTATAGTTGTGGAGCAGTCTGAAGAACTTAGGGTGCATATGGGGAAGGCAGGAGCGGGGCGGGATGTATTTTAAATATGTTTATTGATTTTAGAGAGAAAGAGAGAGAGAAAGGGAGGGAGAAACATTGATGTGAGAGAGAAACATCCATTGGTTGCCTCCCATACTCCTCTCAACCAGGGGTCAAACCTGCAACCTTTTGGTACACAGGACGATGCCCTAACCCACCTGGAGAGGGCTTTTTTTGTTTGTTTGTTTTTTGTTTACTGATTTTAGAGCAAGAGAAAGGGAAAGACAGAAACATCAACTGAATATTTAATGTGTTTTCTTGGCACCGTCTGGGAGCCCAGGGTTTCAGGCTCAAAGGACTCCAAAGGGATGCTATAAATGAATATTAAATATCTGCTGGGCAGATATTTGTGACAACTACATTTGTCCCCACAGACGTGGAGAAATGAACGACATATAGTTCTTTTCTTGAGCAGCTAGGACAGGTGGGGAGGAAAATGTCAACCAGCCGGCACTATGTTGCAAATGAATGCTCCATCGGGGTCAGCCCGGTCTCCAGGGCATTCAGGGTGTGATGGGAAATGGGCTGTTTGTCCAAACAGAGGGGAAAGGGGGGAGGCAGTCAGGAAGCTGTGAGCTCACCTAGTTCACCTGCTTGTATAGGACCTCGCTCGCTGACCGTTATTCCTACTAACCAAAGAGCCTTGGCCAGGCCTCGCTGGCCCAGCGAGGACAGTGACTCAGGAACCAAGAGCCTCAGACAATGACAGCCACTTCCTGTTTCCGAAACAAACCCCGCCATTACCATTGTGCAGAAGGAGAGACAGCTGGGTTATTCTTTCACTTTTTTTAATACTCATAATTGATTCTAGAGATCAGGGAAGAAAGAGAAAGAAACACTGATGGATTGCCTCTCACACACACTCCAGCCAGGGATTGAACCTAAAACACAGGCATGGGTCCTGACTGGGAATCAAACCTGTGAACTTTTGGTTTACAGGAGGATGCTCCAACACACTGAGCCACACTGGCCAGGGCCAGCTTTGTTATTCTTCAACTAAAGGACAGCCCTCCAAGAGCTGTTGCTGTTGACATACAGAACTCAGGTGCGCGTTACCCAGCCCAGCCCCTCCAGGGGTCAGGGCGAGAGGATGAAGAGGCCCTTGGTCACGAGGACAACCACGACAACACTGATAAGGGCTTGTCCAGTCCAGCCACTCCCTGCCTCAGGAGGTCCAAGCTCTGGCTCACACATGCCTACCCCACCCATCTGGGGACGTGGGGGGGGGGGACCTGTGACCTCTTGGGAGAGGGTCAGGGAGCACCCAGGGGGAAATCGCAGGAACACCCTGCACACTTTCTGAGCAGCGCGTGGGCAGCCAGCACCAGCCCTGGTGGAAGCTAATGATGCCCCGCAGGGAGAGAGCCACGCCGCAGCGGCGCTGCCATCCGGATCTGCTCCCCCGGCGCCTGTCCCTCTCTCCAGTAGAGGGCAGGAGCCGGCTGCCAGCCTCCCGCTGCCCAGAGGAAGACCCGCGGGCCAGACTAAGGGACTGGGCGGGCCGGCACCCCTAGTGGCTCTAGACGGAAGTTTTGCGAAAAGCTTTAGAAAAAGGCGGTCGCGCCGCAGTCTCGCCGGGACCGTCTTTGCTGTGATCTGAGTGCCCGGCTTCCCTGGGATTCCCACTGAATGGCGAGGGGCTGTCGCAGGGGGTGGCTTAGAAGTTTCGGAGTTCCGGGCCTCGGGGTTCACTGAGGCAGCTCCAGATTGAGCGCTGAAGGCAGGCCACCACCCAGCCTCCTCTGAATACTTCCGTGCCCAGACTGGGCCTCACTGATGACCCTCTGCGTCCCCGGTTGGGGGCGGGGCCGAGGGGGGCAGTGGGGCAGATTGAGACCAGCGGCAGTGAAGTCAGAGGAAGGGTGGGCAGCGCCAGTTCCCAAGAGGGCTGGGCAGCCGGGCTCCACGCTTACTTGGGGGGGGCCCCCCGGGGGAGCTTGAGATGGAGGAAAAGCCCCTGGAATGAGAAGTGCAGTTTATTTATCCAAATCCCAGAGCTCCTCCGTTCTCCCCCAGCACATGCTTCCCCTGCTAATGCTGCACATGATTTAAAGGGGTGCATCTGCCCTGGTTGGCAGCTGCGTAGGTTAGAGCAGGATCCCCATGAGCCACGGTCGCAGGTTCGATCCTGGGTCAGGGTGCATCAATAAATGGAAGAACGAGTCAATGTTTCTCTTCCTCTCTCTCTAAAATCTATATAACAATTTTTTAAAGTGGTGAAACTAGCATACAGACATGAGCGAGCACCCAGGTGAAGAGAACCCTTTGCTGTGCATTTAGGGGCAGGGCTTCCTCAGCGACCACAGTTAGGCACTGAGCACCGGGTCTGTCTGGGGTGCTGCTGGCACCCTGTGTGTGGACAGTGCCTCAACCAAGGGAGAGGGGTGTCCTGGGAAAACATGAGGGGCTCCCCAGAAGGACCCGGAAAACAATACACAGCTAACTGCTGGTGAGGGCAAGAAAAACTACCCGATTTCCTGACATTTCAGGTCACCCAGATTATCCAGAAAAGATACTAAGGAAAAGAATGGCTCACTTATGTTCTCTGAATGATTTGATTCCTTTTTAAAGGATAATCGCACAGAAGCAGGCAAGTAGAATCAGGAAACTTAAAAATTGCTGGCAGTGAAGTGTGGGCTCTCGCGAGAGTGGAGAGCCCCCAGGGCTGCAGAACGGGGGTGTTCACACCTTCACACAGGCTTTTCCTTGGGGCTCCCAGGGGGAGATGGGGAGGCTGGGGAGACTCCTGAGAAAGACTTAGTTTGAGGGGGAACTCATCAAATCTGGCAGCCTGAGGGCACAGCTGGGGGAGGGTAAGGTGGGGGAGGGGAGCAACCAGCCAGACAGTGGAGAGGAGTTACCGTGGCA
Source organism: Tonatia bakeri (assembly GCA_004024845.1). NCBI lineage: Eukaryota > Metazoa > Chordata > Mammalia > Chiroptera > Phyllostomidae > Tonatia > Tonatia bakeri. The sequence goes on from PVIA01008309.1 coordinate 48,663, forward strand.
ACCACAAACAGCAAGGCTGCCAGCCTCTGACCAAATTTACACCAACCCCTCCACAAGTGCTCACAGAATTGAAGATACGCTCACCTCCAGACTTTCCCTCAGGGCTACAGGCTGAGTGTCCATGTCCCTCCAAAATCCACGGTCAAGGCCTGCGCCCCCACGTGGCTGTATTTGGAGATGGGACCTCTAAGGAAGCAACTGAGCTTAAATGAGTTCATCAGCGAGACCCTGATCTGACAGGTTTAGTGTCCTCAGAACAGCAGGCACTGGCCCTGGCTGGGTAACTCACTGGGTGAGAGCATCATCCCAATTCACCAAGGTTGCAGGCTCGATCCCGGGTCAGGGCACATAGAAGAAGCAACCAGTGAATGCATCAAAAGTGGCACAACAAATCAATGTTTCTCTCTCTGTCTCTCCCCTCCTTCCTCTCTCTCTCTCAAATCAATAAATTATAAAAAGAGAGAGTGAGAGAGACCAGAGAGCTTTCTCCTGGTGTCTCCATACACCAAGGAAAGACCTATGAGGACACAGCAGCCAGGAGGCCATCTGCAAGCCAGGGAACGAGACCACACCAAACACGGAACCAGCCACACCTTGACCTTGAACTACAGGCCTCCAGAACTGAGAAACAAACCCTCGAGTTGAAGCCACAGGATCTGCGGTGTTTGCTGTGGCAGCCGGAAGTAACTAACACACTGGGAGTGTCTATCCCACATAACACATCTGCCTCCTCACAACGAACTATGAGACCTGCAAAAGCAACAAGAAAAAGCAGAACGTGAAGAAACCAAGCCATCAGCAGAGCAGCAGACAGAGCCAGGAAAAGGACCAGTACACTTGAAAATGGGTCAGCAGAAATCTACGGAGCAGCATGTCCCAGAGCCATGGGCACACCGGGCCCTAACAAGGTATGGCGCACGGCCACCAGTAGCCTTGCGTGGGGAACCTCACAGCCAGCCGACCCCTCATCAGGGGCTCCCTAACGCTCTTTCCACCTGTCCTGAGGCCTGGTCTTTCATCAGCATCCTGCTGGCTTGTGCTGTGACCTTGGGCAGCACTTGGGACAGTTCTCGGGTGTCTCTTTGCTTTGTGACTCTCGGCCACCACCAGCCACCTCCCGTCCAGCACGTGGTTCAGATACAGTAGCTTTCCTGAGGCGACACGGCCAGCAGCTGCCAGAACTTCCCTTGGTCTGGATACAGGCTAAAGGAAACCTGTAACGACCAGAAACATTTCTTGAGGAATGCAAGTTGAGAGGGCCGTGGGGTTCACACCATGTTCACCCCCACACAAATAAAGGGTTCACTGCCGGGGGCTGGAGGAGGATTTGGTAGGCTCCCTGAGGTGGGAAGACCCAGGGGGCCAGCTCAGTGCCATCTGCGGAGCAAAGCCAGGTCTCCAGGGCTTCAGCCGCGAGACTTGGGACAAGAGCACCCAAGGCCTCCATCGCTACCAACGGGGTGCCACCCCCACGCCCTCAGCTCCTCCCCCGGGGGAACTGTGGTCCCACCACGCAGGCGCCCAGCCTGCGGCGGGGCCCACTGTGGATCCGGGCGTGGTACTCACGGAGCACATCACCACGAAGGCAAACAGGCCCGTGACCTTCAGCCACCGCGCACAGCGCCTGCAGAGAAAGGCAGGCCCGGGTCACAGCCGCACGGCTCTCTCCTGAGTGCACATGCGCAGACCTGCCAGCCCTCAGCCACATTCCGAGGCCCCCAGAAACCTGCCCCTCAGAGCCCGCCTTTGGGCCTCTCTCCTTAGCAGGGCAGGAAGGTCATAGCGCAGACTGTGGACCGGCCTTCTGCCTGGTGGCAAGCGACTTGGTTGGGGGACGAGAGGGACAAAGTTAACCCCAAGCACTGGCACACGGCTTCTTGCGGGAGACGCTAAAGATCAAGATTTGAAGCCCCCGACTCCTGGCAACAAGCCTTATCTGGTCTCTCAGAGTCATATGTGCCAAACATTTTCCGCTGAGTTTTCTGAAGGGCGGGGCTATAGATCTGATCATCAAATAGACGAACACAGAGAGGCAACCCTGGATTCCAGAAAGAAACTGTCATTGGTTGTACCACCAGAGTCTTTCAGGAATTGCTTGGAAGCCCTGGCCAGAAATCTCAGTGGGTTAGAGCGTCGTCCTGATACACCAAGTTTGTGGGTTTGATCCCCGGTCAGGGCACATACAAGAAGCAACCAGTGAATGCATGAATAAGGGAAACACCAAATCTATGTCTCTCTCTCTCTCTCTCTCTCTCTCTCTCTCTCTCTCTCTCTCTCTAATTCTTAGGAGGTAATTTAATAGACAATCAGGCCACATGCTTGGTCCCTTCTCAGGACTCCTTGTGGTGTCCTGGCCCAGCCACCATTTCGCACTTGAGCATGGCCCTCAGGCCTGAGATGGACCTGGGCCTGGCCGCCCCTCTGTAGCCCCTCCAGCTGCACCTTTGGTCCTATAACCGCCCCAACCCACCGAGGCCCACCTCCCAGGGACACATCACTGCCCCGCCCTGCGGTGTGCCCCACCCCCGCCAGCCGCTCCTCCAGGGCGGGGCGGGCTATCTTCACTGTCTCCCTGAACTTGGAGGGCCGCTGAACTTGGCCTGTGCTTGACACATGTTTGCAGAATGAAGGAAGTGTCTGATGGGACATCTTTTTCAAAACCACTCTGGTCCTTTCAAAACGGTAACAGCTTGTTTTGCATTCTCTTAGACATAATGGATTTGATGAGTATCGGTTCACACCTCCACATGATGATGCCACAGCTTCTATTTAAATGGGCACCAAAATGACCCTCTTTTGAAAGTATGAAGCATCCATGGACTGTTCTAAACACAAATCTCTTTCTGATCATCCAAAATATTTTGGACAAGTATCTTCAACGGCCACACATGGGACATTCTAGACACGTGAGAAAGGACAGTCCTGAGTCTTTCAGTTCAAGGCAACTGTTTCCCGGATCAGAGAAGATAAACCAGCCACTGAAGGTCAAGTCTGAAATGTATTTGATTCTATTTTGCTGCCATGTGGGACAGAGGAGGAAGCTGTCACCCTCTGCAGCTGTGAGCCAGCCAGCTGGGGATGGGGATCACCATCCCTGTGACCCCCAGGGCCAGACCCCTGTTCAAACAATTTCCCACAATTCACAGAACCTCAGAGCAGATTCACCAGCCAAATATTTGCCATGCCTGTGAGGGCAGCTGAGGACAGTCCTCGTGAGGAGGCTACACGTGGCTGGGAGGCTGGCGGGGCCGAGACATGTCCATGGTCCCACACCAGCAGGGGACCTGGCATCACCTCCTGTCCCCAGCAGGGCTCACAGGCTGCAAGACCTCAGGCAAAATGGTCACCCTCCTGAGGTCCCTCTGTCATCTTCCTCGGCTAGGGGATCACAGGACACCAGAGAAAGGGCAGCTTTGGGTGCAGACACGTGCCCTTTGGCATTCAGTGAGTCCATCAAACAGCTTCAGCGAAGACTGGTCTTCCAATGTCGGGAAATAGTGACACTCATGATTGACAGCAGCATAGGGTCCCCTCGCCTGTCCGTGGGCCAAGCCACCCTCGTGGAAGCCCATGGGAGGCTGTGGAGTGAAGAGGACACCAGGCGACAAGGAGAGAGCACAGGACAGGGCTGGCCCTCTGGTCCCCCACCTACCGCACATCTGGAACGTGGACCCCATGATCCTGGTCCCCAAGCCTTACTCTGTCCCTGCAGATGCTGCCTTCAAAGATGTTGTTCTTGATAGGACCCTTCCTTCAAATAAATGTGTATACGGGGGCCCCATGGGCACAGCCGTGGCCCTGGGCCAGTGCCACCTGGCATGTCTTCCAGGAAACGTGTGCAAACCCTTCCCTCACCTCTACTGCACCTTTGGGAAGGGTGTCTTGAGGGCGAGACCCCCAGCCTCACCCCAAGCCGGTGGGCTGCCCTGTGAGACCACCACCCTGGGCCAAATGGGGGCGCTCCCGAGCCTCCTACCTCAGCTTCCAAAGGCGGAGCCTGGCGTGAGCGCCTTCCAGAAGATCCCCCTTGTCGGAGGAGGCAGATCGGGAGGAACCAGCCGTCTCACTTCCCAGCAGCGACCGTCCCTCCCACTCGGCCGAGCTGTTGTCCCAAGACTCCTCAGCAGTGATGAACTCCGGGTGGTAAATGTGCAGGCCCCGCACCCTGGAAAGCAACGGCTGGGGTTATTTTCATGGAAAACAAGGTTGTGTCTCAGCGGCAACGTGTAAAATGTGGGGTCCCTCCTGGCTTTAGGGGGGGACCGCAGACTCCGTGTGGCTGGGCCTGGTCCCTCTGCATGTTACAGAGCGCTCGGCTCAAGGGACATCCGAGTCACTCGAATCTTCAGAATGAGTTGTGGGCCTTCAAGAAACATCAGCTTGGCCCTGGCCGGGTAGCTCAGTTGGTTGGAGCATTGTCCGGACAGGCCAAAGTTGTGTGTTCAATCCCCAGTCAGGACACGTATAAGCATCAACCAATGAATGAATCCGTAAGTGGAGCAACAAATTGATGTTTCTCTCTTCCTCTCTCTCTCTCAAGTCAATTTTTAAAAAAGAAAGGAAAAAATAAGCCTCAGCTTGTTCTGAGCTTGGAACTTTCCGATAGAGCTGGCTCAGCCCAGCTGCCGCTCCTGTGCTGGGGTCCCACAGTCCTGCTCTGTGTAGACAGCTTCCTGCAATGGAGCAGCAGGGAGGAGGGTCTCCTGGCTCCCCCACCTCACGTCCACACAAGCAGGAGCGGGAGCAGGGGACGCCAGTGCAGGATGACACGGGCCCAAGAATCAGAGCCAAATCTAGAGGGGTGACTCGGGGGGAGCCCCACGTTGATCAGAATTCCATGTGCACCTGTATGTGCACAATCCACTTCCTGTCGGTTGCATCCCTGGGCTTCTCAGCAGTTCACTCAGTACGGATACGCTTGACTCTAGGGAAGAATTTGTGCCACTCAGAACACTCCTGGGACCACGAGGCAGACAAAACAGCAGCCGTGACTTATAGGAACACGTGACACCACTCCATGGCAGCTAGCTCTACGGGACACTGAGATTTTCCTCAATGGTTATCCTGCTCTAGGGCTGGGTCACAGCAGGACAAGAACTCTTGCCCTGGCTGGTGTGGCTAAGTGGGTTGAGCACCGGTCTGCAAACCAAAGGGTCACTGGTTCAATTCCCAGTCAGAGAACATGCCTGGGTGGCAGGCCAGGTCCCCAGCAGGGGGTATGGGAGAGGCAACCACACACTGGTGTTTCTCTCCCTTTCTGTCTCCCTCCTTTCCCCTCTCTATAATAAATAAATAAAATCTTTTTTAAAAAATTGTTTAAACTACAGCAAGTCACCTCTATGCACCCCTATGTTCCTTGCAGTGTTATTTACAATCACCAAAATAAGGAAGCAACCCAAGTACCCATCAATAGATGAATAGATCAAGAAGATATGGTACACTTACACAATGGAATATTACTCGGCCATAAAAAAGGATGGAGTCTTACCATTTGCAACAGCATGGATGGACCTAGATGGTATTATACTAAGTGACATAAGTCAGAGAAAGGCAAATGTGATATGATTTCACATATATGCGGACTCTCAAGAAAATATAAATGAACGAGCAAGACAGAAACAGACTCATAGACGCAGAGAACAGACTGGTGGCTGCCGGAGGGGAGAGGGTGGTTGGAAGACTGGGTGGAAAAGGAGAAGGGATTGAGAAGGATAGACTGGCAGTCACAGAACAGTCCCAGGGACATAAAGTACAGCACAGTACAGCATAGTCAATAATATTGTAATAAATATGTGTGGGGCCAGGTAGGTGCTGGGGATATCCAGGGAGTCACTTTGTAAGTAATATAAACGTCTAACCACTATGCTGTACACCTGAGACTAATACAAAATAATACTGAAAGTCAACTGTCATTGAAAAAAAATAAAGTTAAAAAAAACTGCACCAAAATTAAATTCCCCCAAAAGAAAGACATTTAAAAATCCTGTCTACAGCCCTGACTGTTGTGCCTCAGTGGGTTGGGTGTCTTCTCACAAACCAAAAAGTTGAGAGTTCAATTCCGGGTCCAGGCACATGCCTGGATTGTGGGCCATGTCCCTGGGGAGGGGCGTGTGAGAGGAAATGACTAACGTTTCTCTCGTACTTGAAAGTTTCCCTCTCTTTCTCCCTTCCTTCCCCTCTATCTAAGATAAGTCAAAATAAAATCTTAAAAAACAATCCTGCCCACCACCCACACTTCAATCAGCTTCTTGCGAGAAAAAATAAAGGAAAACCTTTGGTAAGCAAGCCTGACCCATGCTCTCCCGCAGTGGTTTCTGGGAGCAAGGCGAGGCTCCGCCCCCTGGGGCATCTGCACTCCACCTGCTGAGACGCATGCTCACACATCATTAGACCCTCAAAGAATCCTGAGTTCCAAAATGCCTCAGCCCTTAGTGGTTCACCGAATGATTCAAAGGAAAACCTTAGGGGAATGGATGTGTGAGGTGTTTGTTTACAGAGATATTGATTAGGAGAGACGTCCTGCTGGACACTGGGACAGGGCACAAGAGGGCACAGGCCAGCAGACACAATCGTGGGTGACTCAGGGCAAATTCCGAATAAGCGCAGACTGTGGTGTCTGAGAGTGCAGGAGAAGCGCTGGCTCCTGGGGGAGCTGGGGGCAAACGAAGGCTTCACAGAGGAGGCAACATGTGAGCCCCTTGAACTTGAAGGGATGACCCTGGAGGGCCAGGGAGGGAAGGAGGTTCCCTGGGTCAAAGGGCTGAGGGGTGGGGAGCTTTTGCAGAGAGACACAACTTGTCTTCCACAGTCTCCTCATGGCAGCCTTGGCCAGGTGGTCCAGTGGGTTGGAGCATCATCCTGTGCCCCAGAAGGTCGGGGTTCGACACCCGGTCGGAGTTCATACCTGGGTTGCCGGGGTTACGTGTTCATCCATCGTCAGGTTGCGCGTACAGGAGCAACTGATAATGTTTCTCTCTCACGAAGATGTTTCTCTCCCTCTCTCTCTCTCCCCCAACCCCGTCCCTTTCTCTCTCTCTCAAATCAATGTACATGTCCTTTGAGGATTTAAAAAAAAAAATCCCCAGACAGAGTCAAGGTCCCCGCCAGCAGCTCCTGCTCCACCTGTTGAGAAGCCCTGGCCTGGTGAGTCAGCTGTGTGCACCCCCACTGCCTCATCACTGCAGGGTCACGCTCAAGGTCACTTAGAAATCCATAAGCCACAGGATCCAGGCACTAGAGCCATGACCCTGAATTGACAAGGTCAATGGCAGGGGCCCAACATGCCAGGGCCAAGTTCACGTCTCATGGAGAAATTCTCTGGCGGAGGACAGTGCTCAGAGATTCCTTAACTCTGGCAGAAGGGGCCACACTCACCCTTTCTCCTGTGAGGCATTCCTCAGCAGCGGAGTGTTTTCCGTCACGCAGGGTTCTTGGCACCTGGAGCTGAAGAGCCGGGGTAAAGCTGCGTGATACCTGGAGGACATGGGGAGGGTGGACAGTCACCTGCGGCTGGGTGGCTGGGGTGGGAGCCAGCGGCGAGCCTTCTGGGAGAATGGGAGGCGAAGCTGCGTTGGGAAAATCTGGAATTTCAGGAGAACCCACTGGAAACAAAGCCCCTTCCCAGTACAAACAGGGCTGGAAATGCACAGCGGGAATGCGCCGCAGACCAGGTGCTGGGGGAGGTGGGGGAGGATTGTGCTGTTGAACCCCCATCAGCTCCGCACAGGATTCCAGCCAGATGCGTTACTCCAGGCAGAGCTTCCCAGCTACAAGCCCGTTCACTGTCTAACGTGCTCTGTCCTACTCAGAAAGTTCTATTTCCTAAGATCGTCATATTTTAAATATCACACACCAAAAATATCTGAATGGCTTCCCTCAGGACACCAAGCAGCAGAAGTTGGGCCGATGGAGTCATAATGAGATGAATGAGGGCCCTGGTTGGTTAGAGCATCAGCCAGATACACCAAGGTCACAGGTTCGATTCCTGGTCAGGGCACATGCAAGAATCAACCAATGAATGCGTTGATAAGTGGGTACAACAACAAATCAATGTTTCTCTCTTTCTTCCTCTCTCTCTTTAAAATCAATACATTTTGAAAAACTTTAAAAAAAAGAAATGGAAGGGGCTGAGAGGTTCTTCAGGGGACAGATGCCACAGCTTAAGCAAAACAAAGGTTCATCCCTGGCTGGTGTAGCTCAGTAGATTGAGCACTGGCCTGCGAGCCAAAGGGTCGCTGGTTCAATTCCCAGTCGGGACTCATGCCCAGGTTATGGGCCAGGTCCCCAGTAGGGGGTGCATGAGAGGCAACCACACATGGATGTTTCTCTTTCTTTCTCCCTCCCTTCCCCATTCTCTAAAAATAAATAACTAAAATATTTTTTTAAAGCTTCAGGCCCCTTGGGGTACCCCTCTGAGGTGCTGGCCTGTCCCCGGGAAGAGGGGCCACCACACACCATCCAGAGTATGAGCTATTCCAGAGGGATGTAACTACCGTCAGAGCAGTGCCCAACAGCATGAATGGTCGCCCTATCAAAGGACACCTTTGTTATTGTAGACACTGTCCCAGATGTCCCCTGTTCCCCCCACTTGGCCCACCTCCACCCAGCCCCTGCCCCACCCCTTGGCCTTCGCCACATTGTTGTCTGAAGGATATATGACATTTAAAAGCAACTGGTTTTTCATGAAAAGAATCATTTCATTTCATTTCATGAAAGAATCATTTTCATTCCTAATTATTGGTCATATGTCATTTTACTTTTTCTTATTGATTTGAGAGAGAGAGATCAATTTGTTGTTACACTTACTGACACATTCATTGGTTGCTTGTTGCGCATGCCCTGACCCAGGACTGAACCTCGCAGCCGCGGTGTATCAGGGTGACACTCTAACCTACTGAGCCACCTGGCCAGGGCTGGGACCCCCCCCAAAAAAACTGGAATTTACTTATAAAAAATTATGTATTTATTCTTACATGCTTAAACTACAGTCACCTTGAAAGTACTCTCCAGTTGATGGAACACATCTATCGAGACTTTTTCCACTGCTCTAGACAGGTTTTGAACTCATCAATGTTGATGCCTTTTAGCGCTTCTGCCATTTTGGGTTTCACCTCTTCCACATCAGCAAAATGTTTCCCTTTGAGGACTTTTTTCATCCCAGGAAATAAAAATAAATCACTCGGGGTGAGGGCATGGGGGAAATTCTGTTTTGGTCAAAAACTGCTGAACACTCAGTGTGGGGTGGGGAGGTGCACTTGTAACTCACCCATCATCAAATCAGCAAATGTGTAGAAAGTCTTCAAAAAAAAAAGCACTGAAGTCAAACCCCGCCTCTCACAACAACACTAACTGGTGCACTGATATAGACAGGTTCCTGGAACACTCACCTAGTGGGGGTAGTTTGTACTACAAGCGGCCTGCCCTTCAGAAGATAATTTCAGTTTTTTGGGTTCCCCTTCATAGGTCATTTTATAAGCTAGTACATTGCCTTTCCTGACAGAGCCCAGTCCACACACAGCACCGCAGACTCTGTGAAATACATGCCTGGGGAAACAACAGTGACTCACACCATAAAAGCAAAGCAAAGTGGAAATTTGAAGAAAAAAATGTTTTAATTTTTGAGATAAGAGAGAGGAAAAGGGAGGGAGAGAGAGACACTGATTTCTTGTTCTGCTTATTCACGAATTCACTCACTGATTTTTGTATGTGCCCAGACTGGGAATCGAACCTACAACTTTGGTGTATCAGGAGGATGTTCTAACCAATTGAGCTACCTAGCCAGGGATAAAGAAAAGTATCTCTTTACTTTCTTTTCCACATTGAACTTGTGACACAGACCATAAGACTCTGCTCTCACGGATGAATGACACCAAGGCTCCCAGCTGTGTCCGTCCCAGGCCAGCAAGCATCCTCTGGGCAAAACTTCTGGGCTGCCTTGGGCACTTCCTGTGGGAATGCAGATGACGGAGGACCCTGCCTCCTGGGCTTTAACGGGGCGCACCAATACCCCAACCAGCAGAGGTGAGAGCAGAGGGGTTTCACACCGAATGCACTTCTAGCTGGTCAGACCAGCTCAAAGATTTAGTTGGGCTTTTTTCTCAATCCTGAGGATATGTTTTTATTGATTTTGTTTTTTTAAAGATTTTATTTACATACTTTTTCAGAGAGGAGTAGGAAGGGAGAAAGAGAGGGAGAGAAACATCAATGTGCGGTTACCTCTTGCATGCCCCCTACTGGGGACCTGGCCCACAACCCAGGCATGCATCCTGACTGGGAATCGAACTGGCGACCCTTTAGTTTGCAGGCCGGTGCTCAATCTGCTGAACCACACCAGCCAGGGCTGTTTTTATTGATTTGAGAGAGGAAGGTGGGTGAGGAAATCAAACCCACAACCTAGGTATATGCCAGGGATCAAACCCTCGACCCTTTGTACACGGGGGCGACACTCCAAACAACCGACTGACCCGGCCAGGGTTTTAGCTGGGCCTCTTAAATCTTCACCTCTCATAACTGCAATTCAAAGGGCCTCAGGCACATTTAGAAAGATGTCTCAATAAATCAACTAGCATCCAGGTGTTCCTGGGGTTACATTGCATTTCTGGGAGAGCTGACTACAACCTGACCTCACTCCCATTCTTTAACCACCCTGAGCTTCCATCTTCTCAGCTATACGATTAAAAGGGGAACAAAACCTGTTTTGTTGCATTAGCTAAGGAGATGTACATGGAAAAGATACAGATAGAGTTTGGCTACTGAGTCCATTGGACTGAGTGCCCCACTGGATGGTTGCTGTGTTGTTTCCACCACGTTTCACCTGGTGTCTTCAGTGGTGCCCCGTTCACGGTAGGTTCCTAATAAATACTTCATAATGAATGAGTTACACCCCAGTAGCCACAGATTATTTGAATGAGATTGGATTTTTTACTCAAATAAAACAGTTTTCCAAACCGTTAAATCGATGACGGGCGTACAAGGACGCTAGGCTACACAGTAGCGATGCAAACACCCCTAAGCGGATACCACCTGCGGATTCACTCTTAGGGGCAGCCCAGTTCTCAGGGCCGAGACTTCGCCTCGTGGCCATGAACGAGGAAAACTCCAAACGTGGAGAAGTCAAACGAACCTTTTATTTTTTCAGTGGGGGCCACCATGGCTGACTTCATTATTTCACACTTGCGCTGCATTTTTCGGACACCAAGTACTTTATAACTGTAGTTACATGCACAGGGAGTGGTCTCTAAGCTTCTGCTATATTCAGTTATGTTTCTAAAAAGCCAAAACTATACATGAGTCTCTCGAGGAAACTTCCCAAAGAGACTTCAGTGTTGACAGGAGAGACCTGGTTCTTCTTGCTGACGCATGTAAAGAATTACATATCAGCAAATCTAGTAGTATGTAATCAGTTTATTAGTAGCCTGTTCCCATGGAAGAGGACAGGACCTGGTAGAGCAGGGGGTGAAAGACAAAGTTTCAGGGCAAAACAGGGTGAGGAAAGCTAGAGCGGCTGGAGACCAGGGTGGCAAGCCCCCGGGGCAGCCTGAGGCTGGGTGGCCAGAGGCCCTGTGGCCCGAGAGCCAAGATCCCCCGAGGGAGGAGGAGGAGAGAGAGAGAGAGGGAGAGAGAGAGAGAGTCCTTTATTCTCAGGACTTATATAGTTGGTAGGATAGGAGGGAAAACAAGTTACATGTTGATTAATGGGTAAATGTGGTGCCCGCTTTCCTGGAGGAATGTGACGACCCAGGCTTAGGTACGTGTGGGGGTGTGTCAGCCTGAATCCTTATCTTGCTCCAGACCCCATTTGTTCATCTTGTTGTAAAACAAATACATGACAGGAGGCAGTTAATTAAAATTGGGGCACTTTCCAAAGTTATTTATGGGCTCTTTCTGTGAGCATCAGGGACTCCCTCATAAAACACATAGTGACCAGAAGTAGGTAATTAGCCAAGGTTGTTTTATGGGCTCTTTTTATTCGGCCCCAGGACCCTCTCCCACATTCAGGCCTTGGGATGAAAGCACAGTTTCAAGCCTTTCTTTCCCAGATTGTGGAAATGTTACATAGAATTTCAAGGACTTCCCTTTTTTCTTGCTAACATAGTGTTTCTGGTGATGTTGGAACACCTGGCAATATGATCGGACCAGGCTCAGGACTGCTGAGTTAGCGGGTGAGACTTGTCTCCTTCCTCCTCCCTGCCTCGGTTTACTCTTTATTCTGCCTAGTTGGTAAAGGGTGTTTCCTGGCAACCAGGGTGATAAATTCTGGCCAGTGACAGTACTGCAGTCTCAGAGTTCTTCCTATGCTTTCTCCTGCCTCACCAGGACATACCAAATTTAAACTTAATGCAACGCTGTCTGGATATTATTTTCCATTATTTCTCCATGATCCCTGACCTGCAGTTCTACAGGATGGAGAACTCCAAACTGCAGGTAGAGAAGATACGGCATTGCCCAAGACACACTTGTTCCCAAGTCTGGAAAAAAAAAGGGCAGTCCTTGAGCCTGGCCAGGTAGCTCAGTTGGTCAGAGTGTCATCCCCAAGTGTCAAGGTTATAAGTTCGATCCCCAGTCAGAGCACATGCAAGACTCAACCAATGAATGCATAAATGAGTAGAATGATGAATCTCTCTCTCCCTCTCCCTCAAATCAATCAATAAATAAATGGCATGGAATTTCCTCCAAAAACTAAAGATGGAACTATCTTTTGATCCAGTGATCCCACTGCTGGGATTATGCCCTAAGAATCCTGAATCACCAATTCAAAAGAACCTATGCACCCAATTGTTCACAGCAGCACAATTTATGATAGCCAAGTGCTGGAAGCAACCCAAGTGCCCATCAGTAAATTAATGGGTCAAAACACTATGGTACATTTACACAATTGAATTCTATGCAGCAGAAAGAAAGAAGGAGCTCCTACCCTTTGTGACAGCATGGATGTATTTGGAGAGCATTATGCTGAGTGAAATAAGCCAGGCAGTGAAAGACAAATGCCATAGGATCTCACCTATAAGTGGAACCTAATCAACAAAACAAATGAGCAAAACAGAATCACGGACATGGAAACAAAGAACAAACTTACAGTGACCAGAGGGAATGGGGGAGGGGGATAACAGGGGGGTGGAGAAGGGAAAGGGGTAAGTCAAGGAACATGAATAGAGGACTCATGGGGATGGACAGTGAGGAGAGGGCATTGACTGCTGGAGTGAGGAGGGCAGGGCAGGGGAGAGTCATGGGGGAAAAAGGCAGGACAACTGTAACTGTACAACAGTAAAAAAACCCACAAAGGACCTTCTCTAGTCAGAGAGGCCAAAAATAAACTGTAAACACATTAAATAAGTAATTGGCCTTCAAAATAAAATTATAAAATAGAATAATGGCTGGCCTCAGAACTGGAAGCTTACATTTTTCTTTGTGACTTAGTTAAGATAGAAAATACTGATGAACTCTCTATTTTTCCTGACCTTTTCTTCTTCTGAAAGAAAGAAATCACACTGACATTTCTGACTTCAACTCTAAGCCTGGGTCTTTCAAAACTCACAAAGTTCAACAGTATCTGTTTTCCCCTGTGAACCTGGTGAGAAATATATCTGCCAGGAAGGACTCCTTGTGGTCAGGTGGGCCCAAATTCACAGCCAGAGTTCAGCAGTCTTGCTGACGAAGGCCTCTTTCTCTCTGTCTCTGTCTCTGTCTCTGTCTCTCTCTCTCGCTCACACACACACACGCTGCATTTCAGGGGAAAGTCACAGACTGAGATTCCACCTCCTGCATTGGGCTCCTGCATTGGGCTCCTGCCCACTGAGTCAACTCCTATGAGGGAGCTCCTGGTTTCTTCTTCAATCAGTGGACAGAAACACCACCCCCCATCCAATCAGAACTACAGAATTCTATCCTCATTTGCCCCTAAACCAACCCATCAGAGCTTAACTAAAATAACCACTCAGAACGCATGGTACCAACCAATCAGAATGGCATGATTTGGACCAGTTACAACTCTATGATTTTAGAAACCTTTTTTGCATAAAATTGGACCAATTGGGAAGCTGGGTGGGAACTCTAAGTTAAAGGCAGCCTCCCATCTCATTTCAAGAGGCCTCATTTTTTGTTTCCACTGGAGGTTTCATTTCCCATTGTGAACTGTTTGCCTGGTAAAGTTCCTCTTTCGGAATTCTTGTGGATGCCCCTGGGTCTCAATAACTCTGTGTACAGATTTGCAAGATTCATATGTGCTTATAAGTGTGTAAGTGGGCAATATTTATTTGTAATAACTTGAAAACTACAGAAGAGGATAACTGATAGAACAATTATATATACTTCTATAATTCAGAGATACCAGCTGTTAACCTCCTTCCGGTCCTTCTGTCTACATATAAATGAATTTTTTAAGTCAAGTTCAAGGAGGAAATCAAAATATACCTTGAGACAAATTAAAATGAAAACACAACAAACCCAAATGTATGTATGGAATACAGCCACAGCAGCTCTAAGAAGAAAATTCATAGCAATACAAGCCTACTTCAAGAAACAAACAAAAAAAATACATGAAGCAAATAATCCAACAATACACCTGAAGGAACTAGAAAAAAATAAACAAAGCTCAAAGTGGGTAGAGGAAAGGAAATAGTAAAAATGAGAGCAAAACTAGACTTCCGGCCAAGATGGAGGCATAGGTAGACACACCGTGCCTCCTCACACAACCAAAAGAAGGACGACAACAATTTAAAACCAAAAAATAACCAGAATTGACAGAAAATCGAACTGTATGGAAGTCCAACAACCAAGGGGTTAAAGAAGACACATTCATCCAGACCAGTAGGAGGGGCAGAGTTGGCAGCCAGCTGGGCAGCGGACAGCGGACCCAGAGAAACAGTAGATTGTGGAGCGGGTGGTCCCACACTGGAGTGCAGATAAACCAGGTGAAACAAAGGGGGAGCGGGATGGACCGCACAACCCAGGACCCCAGTGTTGGGAAGTAAAGCCTCAAACCACTGGCTGAAAACACCTGTGGGAGTTGAGGTGCTGGGAGAGACTCCCAGCCTCACAGGAGAGTTCGCTGGAGAGACCCACAGGGTCCTAGAACATACACAAACCCACCCACCCTGGAATCAGCACCAGAAGGGCCCAGTTTGCTTGGGGGAAGTGGGGAAGTGACTGAAATCCGGCAGAGAGTGGAGCAAGCGCCATTGTTCCCTCTCAGACGCCCCCCCCACCATGCATCGTGTCACAACCAGTGATATAAGTTGCCCCGCCCTGATGAACACCTAAGGATGTGTGCACCCCTCATATGTAACAGGCGCATCAAGACAACAAAAATGGCCCAAATGAAAGACCAAATCAAAGCTCCAAAAAAAATACAGCTAAGCGACCAAGAGAAAGCCAACCTATGAGATGCACAGTTCAAAGCACTGGTGATCAGAACACTCACAGAATTGGTTGAATTTGGTTGCAAATTAGAATGAACAAATGAAGGCTATGCTAAGTGAAATAAAGGAAAATGCACAGGGAAACAGTAGTGATGGAAAGGAAACTGGGACTCAAATCAATGGAGTGGATCAGAAGGAAGAAAGAAACATCCAATCAGAAAAGAATGAAGAAACAAGAATTCAAAAAAATGAGGACAGGCTTAAGAACCTCCAGGACATCTTGAAACATTCCAACATCTGAATTATAGGGGTACCAGAAGGAGAAGAGGAAGAGCAACAAGTGGAAAAGTTATCTGAACAAATAATAAAGGAGAACTTCCCCAAGCTGGCAAAGGAAATAGACTTCCAGGAAGTCCAGGAAGCTCAGAGAGTCCCAAAGAAGTTGGACCCAAGGAGGAACATGCCAAAGCACATCACCATTACATTAGCCAAGATTAAAATGAAGGAGAGAATCCTAGAAGCAGCAAGAGAAAAGGAGATAGTTACCTACAAAGGAGTTCCCATCAGAATGTAAGCTGATTTCTCGAAAGAGACCTTGCAGGCAAGAAGGGGCTGGAAAGAAGTATTCCAAGTCCTGAAAGGCAAGGACCTCCATCCAAGATTACTCTATCCAGCAAAGCTTTCATTTAGAATGGAAGGGCAGATAAAGTGCTTTTCAGATAAGGTCAAGTTAAAGGAGCTCATCATCACCAAGCCCTTATTATATGAAATGTTAAAGGGACTTATCTAAGAAAAAGAAGATAAAAAACATGTATAGTAAAATGAAAGCCAACTCACAGTTATTAACAACCACACCTAAAGGAAAACCAAAAACAAACTAAGCAAACAACTAGAACAGGAACAGAACCACAGAAATGGAGATCACATGGAGGGTTAACAACAGGGGAGTGGGAGGAGAAGAGAGGGGGCAAAGGTACAGAGAATAAATAGCATAGATGGTAGGTAGAAAATAGACAGGGGGAGGGTAAGAATAGTATGGGAAATGTAGAAGCCAAAGAATTTATATGTATGACACACGGACATGAACTAAAGGTGGGGGATGTGGGTGGGAGAGGGTGTGCAGGTTGGAGGGGAGTGAAGGGGGGGAAATGGGGCAATTGTAATAGCATGATCAATAAAATATATTTTAAAAGATGAGAGCAAAACTAAATGAATCAGAGCCTTAAAAAAATTAAAAGAACAATTAATCCAAAAACTGGTTTTTTGAAAAGATAAACAAAATTAACAAACCTTTAGTCAGACACAAGAAGAAAAAAGACAGAGGGCTCAAATCAATAAAATGAGAAACAAAAAAAGCTGAAGTGACAACCAACACCACAGAAATACAAAGGATCGTTTTAAAAAATACTACAATCATCCCTGGCTGCTGTATCTCAGTGGACTGAGCACAGGCCTGCGAACCAAAGGGTCCCCAGTTCAATTCCCAGTCAGGGCAAAGGCCTGGGTTATGGGCCAGGGCCCCAGTAGGGGGCACTCGAGAAGCAACCACACGTTGATGTTTCCCTCCCTCTCACCTCCTTCCCTTCCCTCTGTCTAAAAATAAATAAATAAAATATTTAAACAAATAAGTAAAAATACTACAATTATATGGCAACAAATTGGACAACCTTCTAACCCAAATCGGGAAAAAAATGGATAAATTCTTAGAATAATACAATTCTCCAAGACTGAATCAGGAAAAAAGAGAAAATCTGAACAGATAGCTACTAACAAAATCAAATCAGATGACCAGTAGACATATGAAAAGATGCTCAATGTTACTCAGCAGAGAAATGTGAATTACAGCCACAATGAGATCTTATCTTCTCACACCTGTCAGAACCAATGACAAATCAATAAACAGCAAGTGTAGATGAGGAAGTGGAGAAAAGCGACCCCTTGTGCCCTGTGGGTGGATTACAAGTCTGTGCAGCCACTGTGGAAAACAACAGCCAAGGCATGAACGCCACGTGTGAGCCCACTGATGGGCGACTAGATAAAGAAGATTCGTGTACTTATATCATGGAATACTCCTCAGTCCGAAAAAGAATGAAACCTTACATTTGCAACAGCCTGGATGGATCTGGAAGGTATTGTGCTGAATGAAATAAGGCAGAGAAAGACAAACGCCATATGATTTCAATCACGTGGAATCTAAGAAATGAAATAAACAAACAAAGCAGAAACAGACTCATAGAAACAGGGAACAAACGTGCAGTTTCCAGATTGGGGAGAGCTGGGGGATGGATCAGAAAGATAAAGGGTCTAAGGGTTACAAAGTAGCAGTCACAGAATTGCCACGGGGATGTGAAATACAGCACTATTGTTATAGTCAGTAATATTGTAACTACGCGGTACCAGGTGGTACTAGACTTATCGGGGTAGCACTATATATAAATATAAATGTATAAATATAAATATAAATGTAAATAAAAAGATATATAAATGTATAACCACTTTATTGCAAACCAGAAACTAATATAATATTGAATGCCAACTGTAATTGAAAATTACAATTAAAAAAAAAACTAAAGCTATAGGCATCGACATGGCTAAATCTCAAAAACGTGTTGAAGAAAAAGAGCAAGTCACAGTTTCACTGTTTGCAAAACGAGAGCATATAGCATTTAGTGATTCATAAACACGCGGTGACAGTGTGAACACGCACGCACATTGGTGAAACAGCGCTTAGGTCAAGATCGTGCTAACTCTGGAGAACGGAGCGGATAGGACCAGGGCAGGGGGCGGGGCCCTGCGCGCACTTTCTGCACTTGTGCAAGGCTCTGCGTGTGGCGATGATAGACTGTCAGTCTACGGATCAGGATTCTGGTTGAACAACAGCGCAGAGCAGTGGACAACGCCACCCAGATCTACATGGTAACGAAGACACTCACAGGATGCTACTTTTATGTCTAATTTATTGTTTTTGTATGGGTTTATAAGAAGTTTTCCTTATGTAAATCCATATATTTCTAACATAAAAAACAAACAGTATTCAATTGATTGATATATTCATAGGAATAAAATATGTTCTAACATATAAAATGCTTTTAAATTCATGTAATACTTTTAATACCTTAAATAATATGGTAAATGCTACATCTTTATGCTAAAACTCTTCTATTTTTATTATCTTTTGGATACATATCAGCCACATTTTAGAGATAGAATTCGTTCAAGACAGTCCAGGGAGTAATATGTGGAAATCTTTCCCACGAAAAATGTGAGGGAATCCAGTATCTGTGGATTCCAATTTTACGAGATCAAACCATTTTAAACTCACCTCTGCTCAGTGAGGAAGGAATCTAAATCCTGGTCCGCAGGCGCCCAGCAGCTCTGTGCAGCTGCCCCACTGGGGTAGGGCCTCGTGGGGTCTGACCCACTGCCTCCCGGCTGTGGCCCGCGGGCCCTGGTGGTGAGTCCTGGGCCGGCAGGCGGGGGCGCGGACGTCTGAAGGAGCTCCACTTCCAGGGCGCACATGGGCAGCCTGCCCCCTTCCTTCTCTAGATGCATGGTCCGTTGTCACTCTTCCCTCTAGGGTCTGCCAGAGAGAAGCCACTATTAACTACTGAGCATATTGAGAATATTGTTTGCACCTCGGGAATCGATACCTCTGAATGAAACAAAAAGGCATCTTTTTTTTGAGAGAGACAGAACGTTGTTTTTCCACTTACTGATGCACTCATTGGTTGATTCTTGCATGTGCCCTGACCGGGGATCGAACCCACAACCTTGTCTTGGCATATCCAGATGACACTCTACGGGAAACTGTGTGCTCCTCAACATTTTAACATTTTTGGACACATAACTTGTAATGATGTGATGTGTGTATATTGGTATTGGGAAACGGGCGCAGTGGGGAGTACTAGAGAAAGGGGAAGGGAAGGAGAAAGAGAGGGAAACATCAATGTGTGGTTGCCTCTCGTGCACCCCAAGGGGACATGGCCCACAACCCAGGCATGTGCCCTGACTGGGAATCAAACCAACAACCCTTTGATTCACAGGCCAGGCTCAATCCACTGAGCCACACCAGCTAGGGCAATACTGGGGTATTTTTCTTCACATGTATATGTTGTACGCATAGAAGAGAAACCAGAAAGATCCAGCCTCCAAGACGCAGCTACCTCTGAATGAGCAGATTCAGGTGACTGGGGCCCTCTGGTTTGCTGTCCCGGGGTGCTGAGCAGTCAGCAATCACCCCTGAGCTTTGGGTAAGCAGGCGCTGCAGCAGTGATAAGCAATGCGCATGCGCATGCGTGGACCGAGTACAACTCCCGAGTCCACCCGTCCTGGTCTCCCCATTCCCGCAGGGGATCTGAATTCCCCGTGGTCACACATTCGGGAGCATCTGGGATGAGTAGAAATTCAGAGCAGGTACAAGTGGCTCATGTCTGCCACTGAGTACGTGGGAGCGCTGCCAGCCCGAGAAGCCACCCTTTCCGGTGGAGCCAGAATTTTCTGAAGACACAGAAAGGCAAGGGTGTCTGAAGAAACCCTAAGGAGGAGGAAGTCTCACCACTTCCTTACTCCGAAATCTCCCTGATCTAAGCCACCGCTCAGGTTAAAAAGGACTTGCTCTTCCGTAGGCAGAAGGCAGGAGGTCGGTAGAGTGTGATTGTGTTAAAAGGAGAAATGAAAACATTCGAGTTAGTTCGATGCTGTTTTTCGTTCGGTAAAAACGTGAGCTGCAAAAGCAAAGCATGCAGATTCTGTGATACCACACACAAGTCACTACTCGCATTTGCATTTTATTGAACTGGCCTTGCACAATATAAAATGAACAATAAAATTCATGCTAATGATTTCAACTCTTTTATTTTTATTTTTTGAGATTTTATTTATTTATTTTTAGAGATGGGGAAGGGAGAGAGAAAGAGAGGGAGAGTCATCGATGTGTGGCAGAGACATCTATCGGTTGCCTCCCACATGTCCCCACCTGGGGACCCAGTCCGCAACCCAGGCATGTGCCCTGACTGGGAATCAAACCTGTGATCCTTCAGTTCACAGGCCAGTGATATTAGTCCACTGAGCCACACCAGCCAGAGAATTCAATTATTTTTAAATGTTCACCCAAGGATATATCCACTAATGAGAACGAAAGAGCAACATCGATTTGAGAGAGACACAAATCAATGCGTTGCCTCCCTTATACGTCCTGACCAGGGATCAAACCCACAACCTTTTGGCATTCAGGATGGCACTCCAACCAACTGAGCCTCACCAACCAAGACAATAACTTAAATTTTTAACTTTTCTTTCCTTAGAATAATGACATGAAATTGCAATTTTAAAACATGATGACAAGTCCAAAGAGAGACGGGAAGAAAGAGAACAGCTTCATAGCTTAGTACTATTAGGAGCATCTTTTCCTGCTTTCTGAACAAGGGCTGCATGTGTTCGTTTTGCACTGGGTCCCACAAATCACAGCACTAGACCTGCTGGGAGTCTGGGAAGGCACCTCCTTTCTCCCCCGCCCTCTGTAAGAGTCCCCACAGACTCCAGCCGCCTGGGGACAGGCCATAGGAAGACACCTCCCACCCCAACGACGACAAACACCGACAAGCTTCCTGGCTCCGTTCCTCCCTTCTTTCAAGGCCTCAGTCCTAGCTCTCAGTCGCTGTCTCTGTCTCTCTCCACTGGTCGTTATTTTGTGGCTGCAACACCGGTAGAGATGACGCCCTCACACCCTGGGCCCCTGTGTCACCTGAACGCCCCCGTGTGTCCCCACACCCCCTTCCCAGTGAGGATTCCCAGGTCCAGCAAACGCCCCCTTCGTGACCTCCCGTTACGTTCCGTCAGGCTCTCCTGGTGTCTGACAACAAATCATCACGGACTTGCAGCTGAAAACAGAACACTGGCCCTGGCTGGCATAGCTCAGTGGATTGAGCGCAAGCTACAACCCCAAGCATCGCAGGTTTGATTCCCAGTCAGGGCACGTGCCTGGGTCGCAGGCCATGGCCCCCAGCAACCGCACATTGATGTTTCTCTCTCTCTCTCTTTTTCCCTCCCTTCCCTCTCTAAAAATACATAAATAAAATCTTTTAAAAAATAAAGAAAGAAAAGAAAACATCACACCAATGATCTCAGAGTTCCCGTGGGTCAGGGGACACAGGGCCAGGCCTCCCTGAGTCCTCTGCCCACGAGACCTCGAGGTAGTGCCAGGTTTTCTCTCACCTGGAGGCTCAGCCGGGGAAGAGTCCATTTGAGGATCGCTCAGCGTCAGCAGAACCACAGCCTCCTGGCTGCCACACTGGGCCACGCTGAGCTCTCCGAAGCCCCCCTCACCTCTGACAGGCCTCCGTGTCAGGGGGTCTCCCCTACCCATGTCACCAGAGGACAAGGACAGTCTCCAGAGCGAGTCGACTGCCAGGATTTTATACCACATAACACGATCCCGAATGGACATCTCATCCTCCATGCTTGCCGTATTCTGTTCGATCAGAAGCGGGTCCACCCTCGGGGCTCAAGGGCAGGGGAATCACACGTGAGCATGAACACCAGGCGGGGGGGTCTCAGGACCCCCCGTAGCAAAACCACAGAACTGTCATGCCCACTCTGTGCCACTGCTACAGCAGCTGACCTGCGTCAGGGAGCCTGGGGCTGGCCTGGCCTCTGAGTCCAGCGCTGCCCAGCATCCTCAGCACCTCCCAGGGCAGCTTCCCCTCAGCTCTCCTCCACGTCCCTATTCAGCCCCCCTACCTCCTCCCTCCTTTTCACTGTGGACCTTTCCTCCTCCCTTTTCACCGATGAAACCAGCCAGGGCCTGAGAAGGCACTGGAAACGGCTCTGAGTGTGTCAGCACAGAAGCTGGTTCCACAGGAGATGGACACGCTGGGAGTTAACCAGAGGTCAGGGATTAGCAGCGGTAGGAAAACTCCAACCCCCATGGCTGAGGGGCAAAGGGCGAAGGTGAGTGTAGAAAGCACAGTGGGCCTTTCTGGAAGGTGCTGGAGCCCCAGAAGAGATGCCTTCTAAATCAAGGTGAGGTGGGCCGAAGTACTGGCCTCTCCCTTCCTCCCTCCCCAAAGATCCCAAAATCCTGCCACTGGCCCAACATGGTGGGACCAGGGCCTCCAAGCTGGAGCCAGACATGGAGATTGGAGCAGAGTACAGTGAAGAGCAAAGAGTCCCAGCACTGGCCCTGGCTGGTGTGGCTCAGTGGACTGAACACAGGCCTGCCAACTAAAGGGTTGCTGGTCTGATTCCCAGTCAGGGAACATGCCTGGGTTGCAGGCCATGTCCCCAGTAGAGGGTGCGCAAGAGGCAACCACACATGGATGTTTCTCCACCTCTCTTTCTCCCTCCCTTCTCCTTGCTCTAAAAATAAATAAAATCTTTTTAAAAGAAGAAGAAGTTGTCCCAGGACTGACACAGTGACAAAACTAGAAGCAATGAGAAAAAAATAGCCAGCCTCCAAAGACACACCTGCTTGCAGTCCTACTGGGTGCACTAGAGGCACCCACTCTCGCCTGCTCCCAATGCATTGCTGTGATTCTCCCCCTTTCTCCTGAATTATTCCGCAAGCTCGCAAACATACTGTGGAATCTGTCAAGACTTAAAGATGCATCTCAGAATTCGTGCTCCCAGGAACAAAGAATGGACCTCCTTTTCCCACTTCCTCCTGCTAAATACAGTGAAAAAAACGAAATTTTATCTAAAACACCTATAAAAAGACCTTGAAAGGGGAAAGAAGAAGGCAAACCAATTAGGGACCCAAGAAATGACATCACAGTGAGGCCGCTGGGTTCTGGTTATGTCTCATGTGCCTCAGACAGGGTACTGGAGAAGTCAGCAATCTGGAAACTCCATCAGACGTAGACAAAAACAAGAGAGAGAGAGAGAGAGGGAGAGGGAGAGGGAGAGGGAGAGAGAGAGAGAGGGAGAGAGAAAGAGAGAGAGAGAAAGAAAGAAAGAAAGAAAGAAAGAAAGAAAGAAAGAAAGAAAGAAAGAAAGAAAGAAAGAAAGAAAGAAAGGAAGAAAGAAAGAAAGAAAGAAATGACATTTGCCTCTGGAGCCAAAAAGGCGGGAAAGGGGCAGCCTGGCAGACCAGGAAACTTTTAGACAACCAACCACTCCACTGCAGACAAGCACTGAAGACCCACATCCACCCAGGACAGCAAAGGCCACGGGGAGAATCCAAACCTCACCCTCGCCAGGCTGTAATAGGCAGTGGTGTCGGGGAAGGTGGACAGGGAGCTGGGACGTTCACCTCTGCTGCATGCTGAGTCCCACCCCTCCCTATACACACCCTACCCTTTTCCCAACAGGTGCAGACCACAGGTATGGAGTCTGAACTCCACCTCCAGCCTGCAGTTGCTGAGGTGGCTGACAGAGAAGCCAAGTGGAGAGCCCGGGCTTTCCACAGTGAAGCCACCCCCCACATGAGTCACTGGAGGCCACACTAGGAGCAGTACCGAGGCGCCTCCCCGCCTCTGTTCCAACAAGATGGTAGCAGCAGAGGCCCGTGTGGAGTCAGAGATCCCACCCCCACCCAGCAGGAACAGGAAATCCTTCCCCATCGTGATATCGACTGAGGCCCAGTGGGGAACATGGACTTCTAACCTCACCTGGTAGCAATGAGGCAGTACTAGGCCCTTGTACTGGAGTGGCATCAGAAGAACCCAGCTAAACAGAAAGTTTAAGTAGGAATTAGAGCCTCCTAATGCTCAAAATATGCAGATTTTAATAAAAAATCACCTGTCACAGTAAAAAAAAATGAACATCTCAACTTGAAAAAAAATAGCTGATAATACTAAGATGAGATATGTTAAAATTATCTGACAAAGATTTTTAAGACAGCCAAAATTAAAATGCTTCAACAAGCAATAAAAAACACGCAAGGAACAAATGAGAAAATAGAAAACATTTGCAAAGAGCCAAACGAGACTGAAAAAATGCAGTAGCAAAATTAGAAACTCAGTAGATGGGCTGAACAACAAAATGGAGGAAACTGAGTAAAGAATCGTTGACCTGGGAGATAGAACAATGAAAATTACCTAATACGAGAAAAAATTAACAGACTCTCAGAGACCTGTGGCACTAAATAACAGAATATCTAACATTCATGTAATCAGAATCACAAGAAGGAAGGA
>PVIA01008310.1:0-16263 GCA_004024845.1 Tonatia bakeri
CCCCCGCATGCCCCCCAGCTGTGACAATAATTCAGTCCATGCAGCCAGCGACCAAGCAAAGGAATTCCACTCCCTGGGTCCTTTGCCTGAGGCTTCACAGTGGCCTACAACACACTATAAATGCCTCTGTCCTTGGTCACTGAAAGAGAGTCATAAAAATAGTGAGCTTTCTGTAAGTTCGGTAAAATTGTTTTCACTGCGGAACGCTATTACAAATGGATTTAGGGGCCTGAAATTCTTCCCTGGGTCACGGAATCCCCACCCCAGGCCTGTGTGGGTTAGCGAGCACAGGAACTTCTGCTCTGTGGCAGGTGGCGTCTCAAAATGCCTCTGTCGGCCTCGCGGTAGTCACACCATCCCTGCGTCTGCACGGGAAGAAACGCGGAGCACCGCCTGTGGGAGGTGCGGTTCCTGGTCCCCGGAGGTGGTCTGAGCAGAGGAGGACCGGGCCGCAGAGGGTGGCAGCCTGCCCAGGGCCACCAACCTCACCCAGGCCGGTTTTCCTGCATCGGAGATTTAAGCTCAAGCGTTGTTGGCGTATAGCACTGTGTTCGTTTCAGGTGCACCACACGGTAATCCGACATTCTGTATGTGACAGTGTGGTCGCCCCACTAGGGCTAGTGACCGTCTGTCACCGCACAGTTTCCCGGTGTGATACACTGCAGTCCCTTCACCTCCCCCCCGCCCGGCCTTCTGGCAGCCGTCGGTTTAATCTCTGATGCTACGAGTCTGTTTTTGTTTTGTTCATTAACTTTTTCTTGGAGTCCATGCGTAAGTGAGATCACGTGGTGCTTGTATTTCTCTGATTTACTTCACTTGGCATAACACCCTCTCGGTCCAGCCCTGTTGTTGCAAATGGCAAGATGTCACTCCATTCCTTACTGGGTTTTCTCACCGAGTTATAGTTGTGTGTGTGTGTGTGTGTCACATCCTGTTTGTTCATCTCTCAACCACTTCCTGGGTCACCCCCATATCTTGGCTGTTGTAATTAGTGCGGCGATGGGCATGGAGGTGCCTGTATCTTCTCAAACAAGCAGTTTTGTCTCTTTGGATGAATACCCCGAAGCGGAATCACTGGGCCACGTGGCAGATCTCTTTTTGATTCTCGGGGGTAATTGCACACTGCTGTCTGCAGCGGCTGCCCCGGTCTGCGCTCCCACCAGCACTGCACTGGGGTCCCCCTCTCTCCCCCTCCTCGCCAGCACTTGCTTTTTGCCGACTTTCCGACACTTGTTAGTGGTCAACCTTCCGATGACGGCCATCTGACCGGTGCGAGGTGCTGTCTCATCGTGGTTTTAATTTGCATTTCCCTGATGACCAGGGACATTGAGCATCTTTTCATGTGTCTGTTGGCCATCTCTATGTCCTCTTGGCAGAAATGCCTATTCAGGTCCCCCGCCCACTTTTGGACTGGATTATTTTGGGGGGACAGGTTTAGAGTCACAGCTGGCTGGACTTACTGACTTGCTGAAGAGCCCTAAAAAATAATTTTCTCTTCCAAGGGTCTGCTTCTCATCCTGACACCTATGGGTCACCACCCACTCCCTCCCCGACTCAGGGACCGCCGAGCTGGGCGAGAGGACAGACGCACACACCCGCCGGGGATACACACACAGCCCAGACGACAGAGGTTTCTAAAACCCAGGCCGCAGACGGGGCCCCGTGGCACCGGGGAGGCCACCAGCACCGTGCCCCCCCCTTCAGCGCCTGCAGCGGTGTTCCTGGTCTGGAGACGGGGCCCCTTGGTCAGGCTGTCCATCGAGGTGTCCGCCCAACGGGCGCCCCTCTCCTTATCCCCACCCCAGGCCTGTTCCCCAGGGAGACTCTTCATTTCCTCCGCCTGTCCTGCCTTGGCCTTGGCCTTGTCCCCGGGAGGTGTCACTTCCTGCAAGCCCAAGGCCAGAGGGGCGCTGTCGTGATCAGGAAAAAAAGGGAAGCATGCGCCCCTGCAGATTTTTCTGTTGCTGGTGTACGCGTCTCCCGGACCCCTTGTGGGGTTGTTACCTGTTCCCAGAAACGAACTAAGTCTCTGCAACAGTGAAATTGGAGAAAACCATTCACCGCTTGCCTTCCTTCTCTCGATTTCCTTACTGCCAGTGACTAGAGCGTATCCTGCTGAACTTAACCACGAAACCGAGGGCAGCTCAGATGAGAAACCGTGGTCCCGGAGGAAAGCCACCGAGCCAGGGAAGAGGAGCAAGAAAGAAGGAAAGAAAAGTTTCTCCGCGAAATTCTGTCTTGTAGGGATGAGCATGGATTTGCACAGAACCAACCGCCTCGGCTTACGGAGCAGATTCCTGCTTGGAAGGAGTGAATTACGACAGGCGGAGAAAACCGCCCGGCACCTCGTGGGGCGGACGTGCAGAAGGTCCTCCCTGTCTGTCCTCATCTGTGGGGGCTCTCGGCACTTTTACACATCTCGGCCGTGGCGCTTACGGGGGATCTCGGTGATATCGGGGTTCCTTCCAGAGTGAGACTACTCACCGTTGCTGCCTCCCAGCGTTTCGCACCCCAGGACACCGTCCTGCACGGTGGGAAAGGAACCCGGGACCGATGAAGTCCCCGTGAATGACAACATGCCCCGAGAGAAGTCTGGGTCTGGGGGCCCGTTGGGGTCTGTCTTTTCATCCCCGAGTCCCTCACGCCTCGGACAACGCCTGGCACACGGCACACAGTGGTTGGATGCATCCTTGGCCCGGGGTGACAAACACGGTTGGTTCTTGTCACTCCCCTTAGCTGCGTTCTCTGAAGCCTCTGCAGACCCTGAACTGCTGACCGCTGGCCCACTGCTGTGGAGGGAAGTAAGTTTAGGGTCAGCGTCCCTCGAGCCTCCGCTCACAGCACTGTCGCCCAGCAATCATTACATGCCCTTGCTTTCAGGGTGCTTCCTGTTAAAGGCCCCTTTTTAAATCCGTGCTGTTGACTGGTTCACACGGGGCTCACGGCCAACAGCGCCGTGACTCCGGTCTGCGTGAAACCCGCCCAGCACGTGCGTGCTGTCTGTGGTGCGTCACCATGGTCTCCTGGTTGGGGACGTTGGACAGTGCCTTCCCACTGTCCTAAATGCCCCAGGAATCTTTTTAAACAGGCAATCACCAGCAAAAAGACACAAAAATGCAAAGAACTTGGCACTCCGTGGGCTGTAAAAAGGACACAGTCACAGTACGAAATGTGAAACCAGTGTGTTGCCTTAGGCGACCTGAGCCGGGAATGTGCCTGTCGGTGACTCAGTTTCTCTCTCTGCTCTGACTGTGCTCGTGACTGACCACAAGAGCAGCGTGAGGGTGGGTTTTGGAGTTACAGACACCACTGAGCACACAGGTGAACTGGAAAACACACACGTCGTCAGTAGTGGAGATTCACTGTGCTTGGCAGACCCTCGGAGTCCTGCCTCATCGCTATGTTACGCGTGAGACAGGCGTGGTTAGAGAGCAAAATGTTTCGCCCTCCTTAATTCGTTTGTTCCTGCCGGGTGGGGGTGGTGCGAGGTCTGGGAATGCAGGAGACCCGGGCTCTGGAGTCAGCCGGCCTGGTTTCAAACCCCGTCTCGGCCGTTTACACCTTTGTGCTATTTCCTTGACTTCTCTAAGCCTCGGTTTTCTTGCCTGTTAAATGGGAACATTAATAAAACCTCCCTAAAAGGCTTGCTGCGGAGACTAAGAACCTCGTAGAGGATTTAATGTCCAATGCGGGGGCTACAGCTGAGAACAGTGTTGCATGACTGAAATGGGCTAAGGGCAGAACCTAAATGTTCTCATCAAGAAGAAAAAAAGGGTGATGGATATGTTAATTAGCCCAATGGGGGCATCCTTTCATGGTGTGTATGGAAACCACACAGTTACAGTCTATACTTTACTATCTTCTAATTTTGTCAATTACACCCCAGTAAAGCCAGAAAAGATGAAATAATGGGGAGGAAAGGGGAGACACTTAGCATTGTGCCTGGTACATGCCGAGTGTTCAGCCACCTGCCTCCTGCCTGCAAGGGCATCTCCGAGCTTCTGTGCTGATCAGTCAGGCTCTTAAAGGCCGAGCCACGGATCTGGAAGTCTCATAGAATTTGTATTCTTTCCGGGTCTCTCTGCCTCTGGGTTTTGTGTTCTCCTTGGGCTAGAGACGTAGATAGGAGATATTTTTTCTTAGCTACCTTTGCCAAGAGCCGCAATGTCCCTGTCTCCACGGTCTGCCCCAAACGGAAGCTGCTCCTGTGTTACCCCCACACCTGCCCGAGCTGGGCCTGGAATCTCACGTGTCGGGACTGAAACTACAGGGCAGAGCCCTTCTGGGACGGCTGGAACTGGTCTGAGCCCGCACGCTCCTGCCCTGGCCGACGCCAGCCTTGCGTGCAGGGTGAGGGCGTGTACGCCAGGCCCAGGGCTGAGCAGGGGGAGGTAATAGAGTGATGGTCAGACTGGGCATCGCAGCAGCGCAGAGGTCAGCTTCGGGAAGCATCCTTAGACATCGTCAAGTTTAATGTCCCCAGCCTGCTGGGCAGGTCGCCTGTAAGGCCTTGTCTTTGTTCGTCCGCCCGGTTTCCTCGGCTGGGTCCCCCCGAGACCGACGTCTGGAGTTAACTGGGCCTCACGACAGGGAGGACCCGGTTTTGCTTCGTGGAATCTGACAGACAAAGAAGCACAGAATCAAACAATGGGGAGCAGGCCTTGGGAAGGGGAGGTCATGTTGCTTCTCGTGTCCGAGTGTCAGCCTGGGCCGCCCCGTGCCGGGAGAGGGCGTCTCCTCCACCCCCTGAGCACCTTCTGGGAACCTGCTTGGGAGCCCGTGTCCACCTGTCCACGCTCCCTTGGCCTTTTTACGGAGCATTTAAGGAAAACGTGTTGAGTTGGAAACCCCCTCTCCGGGTTGTGTTCAGAGCTGAGCCCTTTGCTAAAACACAGCACGACTTGGAACTTGGCCTCTTGGAGTCCAAGTTCACCTGCAAAATGAAGCGAAGACTAGATCATCTCCAAAACCACGTCAGCGCTAGCGTTTCACAAACAAGCCTGTGGCTCCACGGTTGACTGGATGTCAGAAACGCAAGATGGGACGGGCTGGCGGCTGGCCGCTGGTCCTCTGGGCTGCCCGCTCCACCCCTGTGGCGTTTCCCAGGCCTGTCTCCCTGCTTCTGCCCGACGTACCCCGCCCCAGCCCCTGCTGCGGTCTCCCCCCACCCCCTGCACCCCCAGCCGGCACACTGCCACCAGGACCCTCCTCCTCAAACTCAGCTTGGAGTGTCCGACCGGCTCGAACACACACCTGCAGACTCCCCACTGCCTGCAGGACACTCTCCGAACCCCTCGGCCCAGCCTTCTGCAGGCTGGTTTCCGGCTGTGCAGTCCCACCTCCTCCACCCACCCAGGGCGTTCCTCAAATGGTGGCCTTCACCCTTCTGCACTGGGCCCCGGTTCCAGTTGTGGCTCTCACATAAACCGTCCCCCTGTCCCACCCCCTCGCTAATCCCCTCCCCTCCTGATGGATCAAACTGCCCCGTGTCCCGCAGGACCCAGTCCAGCCTCAGGTCTTCTCATATTTACAGAGAAAGAAATCTTCTTTCTCCCGGGAAGGGTGTTTGTAAGCAAACGCTTAGCACTCATCACAGAGTTGTACCAAAGTCACCTGGGCGTGTTACTCACTTCGGTCGGCTTATGAGATCTTGAAGTCAGCAGCCGTGTACTTTTTTTAAAATCCTGACCCGAGGACATGTTCGTTGGTTTTAGAGAGAGGGGAAGGGAGGGAGAGGGTGAGGGAGAGAAACCTCCGTGAGAGGGAAACCTCGAATGGTTGCCTCTCGTGCGTGCCCCGACCGGGGACCAAACCTGCAATCCAACAACTGTGGACTTTCCATCCCTGCGCTGCCAGTAGCTCCAGAATTAAGCTGTATACACTGGCGATCAGTCGCTGCTTTTTAAAGGCGGATTCAACTGAATTTCTCTTAGTCACTGCAGGGCCGAAACGAGGCCGTGGAAAGCAGAGATCCTCCAAATTGTGTGCCGTCCCCACTCAGGCCAGCGGAGCCCCTCCCCACAGAGCCGAGGGGGCCAAGTCGCCGGGCCGGAGCCTTGGACTGGTCCCCCCTCTGCCCAGGGGCCTCCCCACGCTCAGGACAGGCACGGAATGGGTGACAGGCTGTGGAAACCAAGTCTGTCCCGGTCAAGCGTGAAACCCCAGAGTCAGTGCCAGCCTCCCCGAAAATTCCTGCCAAACCAGTTCTCGCGGCTGCACCTGGTCCTCTCCCTTCGGGAGGAATGAGCTCGAGGATTAATGTCGGCCCTTTGAAACCACCTCCCTCTGGCCTGATTGGTGACAGTTTATGCCACTGGGTCTCTGGCCATGAACTTGGCCTTCTGCGTCTGGCGGCCCTGGCCTGCAGTGCGCCTGCCGGTGGTGGGAAGTCGTCCCCGAAACACTCCCACACACACGCGCACCAGTGACGCGACGCTCAGCTGAAGCCGTCAGACCCTCAGGCGTGGCCCCTGGGATGGGTTTCAGTTTTCCCCTGGGAGTTACCTAAGCTGTAGAGAAAACGCCAGTGCATTCTCCTTCGAAAATCCCCGGCCCGGGGCCCGACGGGGTCTGCTCACAGCCCCACTCACTCCCCGCTGCTCGTGAACCACGACGTCGATCTTCCCACACCAAGGAGCCGGTTCCTGGAGCCGCCGGGATTTGGGGCTTTGTGAACCTGAAAGCCGAGTCCCGGAGAGGACGAGTGTGAGTCCCCAGAGGCCCACAGCCAGCACAAGAGCTCAGATATCCGAGCCGAACCTGCCTTTTCTCCGCCACACCTCTGTCCCGCCAGTGTGCTGGGTTCTGCATGGGCTCTGCGCTCTTCTCCCCCCACCCCGCTGTCACCTCAGTTTTCCAGGGGCTGGCAACCCGAGATCTGCCCCCCTCGGAATTCCCCACCCGTGCGGTTGTGGGCTCGGTTGCAACCGTGAGAGGCAGGTGCGGAGCGTGGGAAGCAGGGGAGGAGCGGAGCCGTGCAGCTCGGCGGCGGCAGGCAGGCGTGTCAGTGAGTGGGGCGGACTTCGGGGGAAGCAGAGTGCGCTGTGGGGCAGCTCCCAGGCGTCCTCCTTTGAGTCCTGCCCCCAGGTGTCGCATCCTCCAAGAGTGTCAGTGACAGCTCCCCCAGTTCCCCGAGCTTCCCGATGTCTGGAAACCCCACGCTGCCTTCCCTGGCCTTTGCTCCCCCAGCCCCAGCCTCCAGTCCCTGCATTCGACCCCGTCCACCATCATGCACGCAGAACACAGGGCGCCATCTAACTCCCGAGTCCGCCCCGACGGGGCTTTGCTCCGCAGGTCGCCTCTCGGCGGTCAGTGACCCCCGTGGCTTTCAGGGGCAGAGAGCAAGTGTGGGCGTGCTCCAGGTGGGGATGGATCCACCCCCGTCACCTCACCTGCTGCTCTCAGAAAGGGCCGGGCTCCTCTGTCAAGGTCAGAGTTATGCTCCTGAGAAGCATGGCTTGACGATGAAGCAATTGGGACACAGAAAGGGAAGGGTCTGGGTGCAGTTGTGAGTCACAGGGGCAGGGATGGCGGCGCTGGCACACGAATGTGTCAGGCAGGCACCGGTCAACTGTCGTGGGCTGTGGGCGGTCTGGAAAACCTTCCACCTCTCTTCTTAGAATAATGTTTTCAAGGCACGAAATAAAATATAATGTATTACAAAGGAAAGCAACCTACATATTACCAAGAAAAGCAACTCAAAACACTAAAAATGGCGATATGAGGGAATATTGCACATTGTGTGCTAATTAAGAAGTCACCACGTCGGGCTGTCCTGTGCATCGGTGACTACCACGGTTCCAGAGTAGTGATGAGTCTGCACGGTTTTGAAATAACTCTTCGACCGAGGTAACGTGGTGGGTGGGCTTTTTGGTGGTGCCTTGCGCCTTGCTTCCTATAATTGTGACAGAACAAACGGTGAGCAAAAATAATGATGTCATTTTTTCCCATTCAAGTTCATGAACCAAGGTTAAGAACTCCTTATCTAGATGTGTGGGAGGCCCATTCTCACCCTCCAGTGTACTTGGGAGGGAGGAATCTGGAGGCTGAGATAAGCCTCAGAACCTCCGATCCTAAAATAGAGGCATGCTGGCAATCCGAGTTCTATAATAGCTGTGTGCCGTACTCGTGAGGGAAAAAATACTCCAACGTAGTAAATGCGATGGCTACAGTTTCTCTCGTGGAGGGGGCAGCCAAAGGACTGAACTAAGGCCATGTTTCGGTGCCAGCGCTGCCGGGGGCAAGTTGGACCGGGGCAGGACGGCCCCTCTTTACCGAAAGGTGGGCGCAGAGCCCCCCCACGTCTTCCTGCGAAAGGGGGAGGACGAGAGCTCCCCATCACCGTTGTCCAGAGCATTCGTGGGTGAAGTCTTCTGAAACAATGATGGGAGGGGTGGAATGTGATGCAATTATTCCTCAGTCTCCCTTCTGGAAGACGTGTCCCCGTTTGCTGTGGCCATTCCTCATGACCTCCGTCCTGCCCCAGAAAGGTGTGAGCACTGTGGGAACCAACCCTCCAGGTGAGAATGAGAAAATACAGTTTCTCCCATGTGGTTTGAAGGATATGCTTGTGAAGCCTCAGTTCCTTTGAACCACAGAAAATAGCTTGAATATTTAAACGTGGCATTTGTTCTTGGGGAACAAAATGTTCAGCTCTCGTGGTTGCCACAGCAACTGCCTGGCCTAAAAATACGGAACCTGCTGGAAGGAGACAGAGCGTGCACCCCTCGGGCGCGGGGAGAGCAAAGGAGGCCGGCTGGCAGGAGCCGCCGCCAGCGGGAGGGAGGAGGTTCGTCCCGTGGGACGGTGCGCCCGGGGAGACACCTGTGCCCTCTGCCCCCCCATGCTCCCTCCCCTCTCTCCTGCCTCGCCGCATGGCCCCCTTTAAAACTCAGAGACACATGGAGTGGAAGTACGCTGAGGGCCCTCCTGGTTAAGCCAGAGAGAGAGAGAGAGAGAGAGAGAGAGAGAGAGAGAGAGAGAGACAGCTTGGAGTCCCTGCTGAGCCTTCATCAAAGCCAAGCCTCTTCTCATTGCTCCTGTCCCCCCAACATGGCCTGGCCCTCAGGGCTTTTCCTCCTAAGTGAGTGGGCTGCACCCCCACCTCGCCTTGGCTCTTCACTGCCTCCAACAGGCACCTGAGCCCTCCCGGCCTCTGAGTGTGACTCAGGCTCGCTGTCTCTGCACTTGAAACTGTGTGCCTCCCCCGTCGGTCCGGCGGATGCCTCGCCTGCCCCCGGTGGCTGTGAGGGACACCCCTCCTGTGACACCTGCAGCCCCCTGCTTTCACCGGCCTCTCCTTCCTCCCCAGTGCCGATTCAGGGAGGGCTGGCAGTGCACACATTTTTGGGGTGCATTTATTTCATCTGAATTTTAGGCTCTGGGGAGCCAGGATCTTAGCAGACGTCTTCTCTGTCCCCCAGTGGTGCCCAAGGCTCAGCTGGTGACAAAGTCTGCTCCAGCGAGGGGGCCAGGCCGAGTGACAGGCAGCACCCGCCTCTGAGGAAAGGCTGCGGCTTGGGGCTCGCAGGTGCACCGGTAGCCACACTCTCCCCATTCGGTGCGGTCCCAGGAATGGCTCCGGGGGACTTTGCACAAGCCCCGGGGGCAAGTGCACAAGCCCCTCATGTCTGTAGGCTGTTCCGACCTCCCCCGCTCCCCTGTCTGTCTGGGTAACACGGCAGAAAGAAGAGGACTCATCAGAAGAGCATGCTCCACTCCAAGGACAGGGGCGTTTCAGAGAGTCATCACTCCTCGTGGCAGCAGGAAGACGGAGGATTTGGAACCAGAAGGGCGGATCTCAGGCCCCAGCCTCGCCCGGACCCCCCGGGGCTCACGCCAAGCGCTTCCTTCGGGGACAGGCCGTGCGAGCAGAAAGCATCACTGCGCCGTGTGCTGCTGCTTCAGGGCCGAGCCTCATCCCGTGGCCGCCCGGAAGGATGCCTGAGACAAGGTGAACCTCCCCGTGGACGAGGGACCGACACCTGGACACCTGTGTCCTCATTTGGGATTACCCCGTTTCCTCCCCACAGGGATCAATTCAGGTGACGGATGAGTTACGGCGCTCTCAGAAAGTCGGCCCGCGGTACGGACTGTGGGTGTCAACCGGTGTGAACCCGTCCAGCCACCAAGCACCCGGCCGCATTCCTCCCAGCCCCCAAACCCAGGTGTAGCACGACTTCCTCCAGGCGCGGTCTCGTTTTCTGTGTTTTCTTAAACCCTGTGACATTAACAGGGCTGTTTGCACGGCTCAGTGGTGGCCCCGGGCAGCCACAGGTCACTGCTTTGCCATCCAGCCCTCACCCCTCAGGGGTAACACGCGGTACAGTGACACTTTCTATTTGCAGCCTCTCCCGTCAGTGCACACAGCCCTCCCACACCCTTCACGCTTCCCTGCAGGGGCCCCTCCGTGCCCAGTCCCTCCCCCACTGCAGCTCGGTGTGTTTCCCATGGAGGGGTGAGACTGCCTCGCCTCGGGAAGGCTGCCCAGGAGCAGCGTCAGTGTCCCCCTGAGCCACAAAAGCCTATCACGTGTATGCCTGCCAGTGAGGGCGACCCCGCCCCCCAGTGCAAACTCTATGCCGGCAATGCTGCCCTCAGGTTCACCGTCTTGTGGGCACTCGGCACTCTGGTGGCCCATCAAGCTCCTTGGAAGATTCCTGAGCTGCGTCAGGTCACGGGGGGCTTTGGTCCTTGTGCTCCTTTCGGAAAAGGGATGCCACCAAGCTCAGCTCTCAGCTCTTTTTGCAGCTCCAGGAGATGAAGGATTCGCTTAAAACTTCCCACCAGTGTGGCCGAAAATAGCCCAGGTTCCGTCTCCAAGAGCCTAATTCACACGTGGATCTCAAGGAGAATTTGAATGAACATTTCCTTACGTTAGTTCTCATAACGCCCCAGGGATATGGGCTGACACAAAGAAGCCTGCTAAGCCCAGATACAGTGAACATTTTATTCTCCCGTTTACCTTCGAATGGCTCGATAAGCATTCCGAGGAAGGTGACCATGCCCCGGAACCAGCCTTGTGCCGGTGACAGCGTAGTAATGAGTACTGAAATCCAGGGAGTGCTGGTGAGGCTGGGGAGGGGTGGTGCCATCTGGGCTCAGCAGTGCGAGGGTCCCTCAGTGAGCAAGCCTGTGGACCAGGCTTGTGTTCCCTGCTCACGCCCAGCCTTGGGTGGCGACTTGGCTCTGCCATCTACTGCCTGTGTGCTTTTGAACCGGACGTATAACCCGTCTGAACCTCAGTGTCTCTCCCTGTAAAATGGGGTGATCACAGTCTCTCTCCCACAGGGCTGCAGCTACAGGACATCATGTGTACATAGCGCACCTGCTGGGTGCCTGGGGCACCGGAAGGACTTGGTAAATGTTGCGAATCAGTGGTGATGCACTGGAGCCTGGTTATTTTGATTCCGTCTGACTCATCCACAAATGCTTGTTCGCATTGTGACTGGCCCGGGTTAAGCACCAGGCGGCATAAGACACGAGATGAGTAACCCGCGGCTGTAACTTCTGAGCAGCTTAGTGTCTGGTGTGGTCGTTGAGGCCACCTCAAGCAGTGGCGGCCCCCAGCCCGAAAGCCATGGTGGGGGTTGTGCAGGGCGCTCCGGGGACAGTCCAGGCTGGGGCCTCAGAGGAGCTGCCTGGCAGAGTCGGTGTCCAGAATGAACTGTGAAGGGTGGACCAGGGTCAGCTGGACGGAGAGGCGTGGGTGGGCAGAGACAGGCGAGGGGAGGCGCGCCCACGCAGAGAGACTAGCGGAGCAGAGACGGAGAGGCGTGCAAACTGGGGAGGGGTTTCTGTGTCTTTTCCTCCTCCTGGGTCCAGGGGCAGGGGGGCCAGGAGGGAGCAGGAGAGGAGGACTCAGGTGTAGGTGGAGTGGGGGCTGGGCCATACCCCTGGAGAGGAGCCTGGGCTGCATCTTACATGCGTTTGGAAGGTCTGAAAGGTAATTCCATGGTTAAATGTGCGTTTTAGGCAGATGATCTGCTTACAAACTGGAGAATCTGCTCGAAGGGAGGAGACAGGAAAGCCACTTCCTTACCGGTAGTGAAAGCACACCTTCAAGAGCCACTTCAGAACCCGAGAGGACACACACACACACACACACACACGCATGCACACAAACACACATGCACAGACCCACCGCACACAAAACCCGCCCCACACCAGCCAGTACGGGAAATCGTCAAGGCAGCCGGAGAGTGAAGACAATGCTTTGTAAGAAGCATAATCACATTGACAGTCGGCTTTTCACATAAATAACGGAGGCCGTATTTAAAGCCTCAGAGCGATGGCCTATCTGGGATCCGGTGCCCAGGGCACAAACACGCCTTCCAGCACTGCGGGCGGAGTAAAGCCTTTCCTCCCTCCGCTGCCTCACCTCCCAGTCTCGGATTATCCCTGACCAGGGTGTGCACACGAAAATACATGCTAATAAGTTCTTCAGGATAAAGAGATACTTTATCTCCTAAAAGTGTAGGAAATACATAAAGGAATAAAGAGGAAAACAAAAGGGAAATATGTGGGTGACTATAGTAAGTATTTGCTATATGAAATATGTATAATTAATATGTATAAAAAAGTCATGTCTTATAAAACATATATAACTAAAATTATAACATCAATATCATCAGAGGGGAAAAGGTTGGAGATAAAGCATTCTAAGGTCTTTGAATTCTCAGAGAACTGGTAAAATGACCAATTTATATTCGTTGTAAGTATATATTGTAGTCTCTATGGTAACCACCAAAAGAATAGTAAAAAGAAAATGTGTAACTAGCAACATTAAGGAGAGAAAATTGGAATAAAAATGTTTGATTAATCCAGATGAAAGCAAAACAATAATAAAGCAGCAAGTGAATAATTACACATAGAAAATGCATATTAAATAAAGAAATTTTACCCTAGATGGTACTAAATGTACACAGATTTTTTTAAATTGAGGTTTAATTGACAGATAACATTATATAAGTTTCAGGTGTATAACAAAGATTTGATATTTGAATACATTGCAAGATAATCACCCCAGCAAGTCTGTTAACTTGCATCACCATTGCTGCAGAATCTTTTCTTGCGAGGGGACCTTGAAGATCGACTCTCCCGGCAACTTTGGAACAGGCAGCCCGGCACTACTCACCGCGGCTCGGCTCGCCTGCGCAGTAGTACATCCCCCGGAGTGTTTACTGGATAGCTGACCCCTCCCCTGGTTCACTGGCTCCCGGAGAAACTGAGACCCAGCCGGGACAGCACCTCCCCTCCCCGCAGCACATCACTATGGGCTGTCTGCCCAGTTCCTTTTACCCCGTGCCCCGTATCCAGCTCCCAGCAACATGTTACAAGCCAAAGTAAACACCAAAAAACAGTCCGAGGAACTGAATCACCATCTGAATCAGATGTGGTAGGAATGTTGGAATCATCAGACCAGGAATTTAAAAAACTCTGACTGATATGTTAAAGGCGTTCGTGGAAAAAGTCAACAAGGTGCAAAAGCTGTAAGCACAAGGATGGAAATTCTAAGAAAGAATAAAAACATGAGTGATCAGAAACCCTGTAACAGAGATGATTAATACCTTTGACGGGCTCGCTAGCAGACTGGACAGGGCTAAGAGTCACTGAGCTTAAGGGTTTGACAGTAGAAATTCCCAAAACCGAAAAGCAAAGAGACCAAAAGACTGACGAACACAACAGAACATCCAAGAACTGAGACAGCTACAGGAGTGATAGACACAGTGGGAATACCGGCCGGAGAAGAAAGAGAAAAAGGAGCGATGTTTGAAACCTAATGGTGGAGAATCTCCCCCAGGTTCATGGGGGACACCACAGCACAGCTCCAGAGAGCTCAAAGGGCATCAGGCAAGGTAAATGCCAAGAAAACTTTCCCTTGCTACCTCATGTATAGACTTCAGAAAGCCAAAGACAAAAAACAAAACAACATTCTGAAAGAAGAAATGTAAAAGAGAAAAGTGCCAACCCAAGAAAGAAGGGGGACATCCTCGTCCTCTGAGAGAGCGGACGGGAGCAGAGGGAGGTGCAGAGACACGCAAGCCTTTTGAAATCAAGAGCAAGAAGAAACCCTCCTAGTACGTGGCCTGAAAAAGTTCGATGAAAAGCGTAGAAAGGGCACATAATTGTTTCTCAGTAAACATACATGGGATTAATAGGCAAATCATTTAAATGACTTAAATATGAATACCTGTGAGCAAATTGCAAACCCGAGGTGCCCAGCAGGCTGTCAGTTGGAGGAAGCGAAGGAATCGCTCCATCTGGGGGCCCGGCTGAGGGGCGGGAGGGGGGAGAGGGTATTTAAAGAGGGCAGTTAGCCCGTGCACTTCACTTTATTTTGCAGTGCCCACCAGCTTAGGAACAGGAGCGGGCGCAGGCATGGTGACGCCGTTTACCCAGATGTGGAGGTATTCGAGGCGGGAAACTCAGTTCTGGGTGGGGCTCCTCGAGGGTCAGGAGAAGAGGAGTTGCCTTAACTGGTCGTGGGGCCAGGCCCGGCAGGTGGCAGGTGGAGAGAGAACGAGAGAGAGGCGGGGGAGGGGGAGACAGACAGCGAGGTGGAGGGGGACCCCCGGGGCCTGAAGCCCGACCAGGGCGCCGCAGATGGCAGTGCTTGGGGAGGAGGGTGGATCGAGGAATGAGAAACAGTTGTCGGGAGGGGAACCGAGAGTCTGCGTCTTGGAGGAGAACAGGAAGGAGCAGCCGCTGTTGCAGCCGTGGCTTGTCTGGCAGAGAATAAACCCAGGAGGACGCCTGTCGTGTCAGAGTCGCCGTGGAAAGACGCAGAAGGGAGCTGTCGGACACACACGTGATTCGAAGGACAGGGGAACAG
Source organism: Tonatia bakeri (assembly GCA_004024845.1). NCBI lineage: Eukaryota > Metazoa > Chordata > Mammalia > Chiroptera > Phyllostomidae > Tonatia > Tonatia bakeri. The sequence continues at coordinate 14,834 of PVIA01008310.1, forward strand.
AGGCTGTCGTCGGAGTGGGCCAGTACGGAGAGCGGCCCGTGAGGGGCGTCATGGAGGGGCGCCAGGGAGGGGAGGGGTGGGACTGGTGACATCCAGGGAGGAGGGAGGTCGGGTTGGGGTGGAAGAACGGGGAAGCGGGGGCGTGGGGGTTGCACGAGGGACTTTTGTGTTTAGGGAGCCACGGTGGCGCCATCCCGTGATCATGGACATCCATGGCTTTTCCTCCTGGGCCTGCGCTCTACCACCCATGCCTCCCACACCCCGCCACCACCTTCCCTGCCCTTCGTTGTGGCCATTTGCCTGAGTTCTGGCTGAAGGGACATGGTGGGGGTAACACATGCACTTCCTGATCTGACCGGCGGAAATCTCCCACGAGGTCCTCCGTGTCTCCCCTTCCCTCACTCCACGACCCGAAGCAGAGGATCCAGATGAGCATTCTAGGGCCGGGGGGGGGGGGGTGTTCACAGACACCATCTTAAAGGGCAAGACAGTAAGTACTTCAGGCTCTGCGGGCCAAGAAACGAAACCAAGGGGACTGTGTATGTAGTTTTTTAAGAACTATTTAAAACGTAGCCACTTGAAACAGGTAAACACTGTACCCTGGCCCTGACCAAGGGAATTGGGCCGGGGTTTCCGAGTGACGCTGTGGAGCAGAGTGCGTGGACTTCCATGAGTGGGAAATGAATTCCTGTGACACTGAGTCCCAGGAACGCAGGCGCTGCTCCTGGGAGGGGTTCGGCCACACTGGGGGCGAGAGGAGAGGTGCTGGCGGGGCCGGAGGGAGGTGCGTGGGGAAATAAGGTTGAATCCGTGCTGCGAGCCAGACACCAAACTGAGCGTTGTCCGTGCACCGTCACGTTTAATCGGCACAAAACAAGAGGAAGGTACTGTTACCCACACGTTTCACAGATGAGGCAAGCAGAGGCGAAGTGAGCCGTCCGAGTCGGAGCGACACGGGGCGAACTCGGACCCACACCTCGGTGGCTCTGGCGTGGCGCTGGCTCTCTCTCTGACACTCACGCCCCGCGGCCTCCCAGGAACGCAGCGGGCTCCGGGCGAATGCGCTGCGTCGGGCCGAACTCTGCTTACTTAATTATTTATCCACTCATTCATAATTCACACCTCGTCCAGATGCACGAGTGACGGAGATTTCTGTTCCTCGGAAAAACGTCGGCAGACTGGCCCCGCACTCCGGCGGGGGAGCTGACGCGTGGCTGTCAGCCCTGGGGAGAGCGCCCCCCGAGTCTCACTCCTGCCGAAGCAAACGGAAGAGCCCTGGAGCGGTGAAATTCCGCGCACTGAGGCCCACAGACTCTGTCGGCGTCTTCTCCCCCCATTCTGGGCGCAGTTACAGCAGTTAGGTCCTCTGGTTTCAGACCCAAAGCAGTGTGTTCCAGGTGAGGGAGGGGCTCCTAAAAATTGTCCTGCTA
>PVIA01008310.1:16363-72953 GCA_004024845.1 Tonatia bakeri
CAAAAAATTCTGATCAAGCTGCAAACTTTTATTTAAACGGCGGGGTTTATATAGGGGCGGGAAAAGGGAAGCTGCTCTGATAGGCTGCTCCGTGCGTGTTCACCTCCTGCCCTTGCTAGTGATTGGTCAGTCAGGTGCGTGATCAGTGCCTTGATTGGTCAGTCAGGTGCGTGACCAGTACCTTGATTGGCAGCTGGTTTGCGTGCTCTGCGGATGCCCCCAGGGGGCAATGCTGGCGGCTCGGGCGGCGATATGCTGTCTTGCTGACAGCATCAGCAAGCTAAGGCCCCAACACTGCTAGGACCTTATGGGTGGCAGACCAATAATACAAGGACCACAAAATACCAACGCGCACTTTTTCCTTCCCCCGAAACACAGGGACCAGCGGCGCCCTGAGCTTCAGCCGCCCCTGAGGCGGTCGCCACATGATCGTTTCACAGGAGGTGAAGACGGTGTGACGATGGATGTTCACAGTGAAACTTGATCGGGAAGAAGGTGTAAAAACATCTACACCTTCTCTGGGGTTGGAAAAAGACATTTTCTCAAATATCCCATCATATAGTATCAATTTAAAACGAGCATTGTGCTTTTATAAAGATGCTAATTGCTTGAAAAATTCATGTGTGCGGTAGTTTTCACCCCTTCAACCCTGGAGGGAATAAGAGCTTACCGGGAAGACCAGATGCTCACTTGCTGGCCAGCTGAAGCTGCAGCGACCACTGCTGAAATGTGGGGCTTGTCCTTAGTGTCTGAGGACTGTCGTCAGCACCAGACCGGGGGTGGGGAAGTTTTAATGTCATACATAAGCTTTGCAAAGCCAACAGTTCTGATTATCCCTTCTTCCAAAATAAACGTGGCCTTTGGCTACTCAGCCACCTTAGGCAAATGTAGTCTTCGGAAAATTGTGGCAAGAAAGTACTTTTCAGGCTTGCATACCCAGACAGTTATTACATGTGGGACCACAGAATGGATGAAAGACAAGAATTCATGAATTCACACGAAGTAGCATTCCAAATCCCCCTGCTCTGTGTTCAGACCCCTGGGACATATGGACTGTGTATCCATGACCACCCTGTCCCTTGGCGTATGGTGACAATTCCGATGGGGAAGAGAAAGAATGGCCTAATGGGTGTGCTTTTAACAGGGAGCTTTTAAAAATGGAAATTATGTAGCCCACGACACTGACCACCTTTATTACTCGGACCATCCGTGAGGAGCAGCATACAGAGGCGAGGCTGGGTACAGTAGAATCTCCGAGGAGACAGTGCAGGGTGGCTTTTCTCAGCCAGGGGTTGGCGAGCCACTGCTGGCTCCCAGCCTCAGTCTCCTCATCTGTAAGAGGGGCAGAAGGTAGGAAAGCCAGTAGGTCCCTTGCTGCTCCCCAGCATCCCCAAGTCTTGATTACTGTAGAAAAGGGGACCCTTTCTCATTAACCACATAGGAAACCATGAGTTCTAAAATAAATCCAGTATCTATCTGTAATTTATTTATGGTCTTGGATTTGCACTCAGCTCCTGTCAATCAAATTGTGAAACTTTGGGGTCTCAGAGGCCCCATATAGTATTTAATCCCCTGTTTGGTCAGGAACTTGCCCAAGGTCACGGCTGGTGGCCCCTTCGGGGCACAGGGCCTGGTTTCCCGACCCCCAGTCCTCTGCCCCCCGTTCTGTGGTGCGGCCCCTTCACGACGTGTTTGGGACCATGTCCGAGTCCAGACGGTGGGAAACGTCGAAAGTCCACAAGCCTCCGGAGTCAGCCTTAGAAGCAGGGAAGCCAGTCGGTTTGTGACGAAGCAGGAGTTCTTTGAGGAAGAAAGTAATCAAACATTGTTTCAGAGGCTAAGTGCCTGTGCGGATAATGATCTGGCCTGCTCTGCCAGCCCAGAACTCCGTGAAAACGAGGTCTCCTGTGTAAATGTGTTTTTGTTGAGGTTTTTCCGTTGAGACTGAGGGAGCGCCAACTGATTTAGACGGAATGGGAACTGACCTCAGCTGACCCCGAACTTCTGCCCAGGGCACAAAACAAAGCCCCAATCCAACTCCAGTCTCTCTCGGTTCAGAAAAGGGCAGCGGGGAGGGCCGGAGGGGGAGGGTGGCGGCTGAGAAAGAGAAACAGTCGGAGCACCTTCCTCTGCCTCACCAGGGGTCAGGCTGCCCCAGGCCAGGGGAGAGGTGTCTGTGCAGACGACCCGGCCCGGCCAGGGTTCGTCTTGAGGAAGAGCAGCTCAGTGACGCTTCCGACTCTCTTCTCTGGAGTTGGGGGTCAACAGCCTTCTCGCACGTGAGGAAAGGGTGTCTCGAGTAAGGAAGTCTGTGGCTCTTTCCCAAGGAGGCAGGTTCTGCAAAAGCGGTTTAGTGTCCAAGGGGACCAAAGATCACACGCAGAGGTCACCCAAAGCCAAGGACGGCCACTGTACTCACCGGCCACTGTGCGGGCGGAGGCCAGAGTGGGCAGCCTCTGTGAGACCGTGGCGACAACGCAAGCCGGACGCCAAGCCTGGGGACAACCTGACGCTCCAACAGAAACTCAGCCGGCGTTGAGATGGACCCGTGACGCCGCATTCGTGAATGGTCAGGAAGGGTTGTTTTACGTTTTAACCGTGTACCTGAAACTCTAGGCCTGCCCCAGCCCTTCCCTGGGGACAGCAGCAGGGTCGGGCTGAATGGATCAAGGTTTCCACCTAATGTGTCATAGTATCCCCTGTTTCATGTGGAATTCAGGCTATCATTTGAAGGGCAAAAATAAGCGATCCCGGCCAAGCACACTGAGGGGCTGAGCCGCCATTGGGCTCTGATGTTAGTCGATCCGCTGAAAGCACCATTTGTCCGCCCCCACACTGTGCATGGAGCTGAAAGCGAGGCCCCAGCAGGAAGCAGGAAGTTGGCGGTGCAGACCTTGAGGCCTCCCTGCCCCCAGGGTGGGGGGGGGGCTGCAGAGGAGAAGGAAACCTTGGGAGTTCTGCCTAGGGAGAAGAGGAAGCAGGTTCTGCAGATGCAGGGAATAGTCATCTCCCCCAGCCTCCATCCCAGCACCTGCATGCACTCGAACTTGTCACATAATGACAATATCGATAGCTCGTGTGACTGAGCCCTTACTGTGGGTACAGCTTATAGAAAGGTGCAGAGGAAAGTAATTCAGTTACAAATGTGTGTTGAGCACAGATGTGGACCCAGGAATTGTGCCCTGCAGGGGCCGGGGTGGCCCTGCCGTGAGAAGCTCACGGTCTAGTGACCAGGTGTGCAGGTGGGAGCGAGGCCCGAGCCCTGGCCTCCGCAGACCCGCTCTCTGTGGGGACAGACTCCGCAGGGAGCAAACCGAATCTGCAGGGCACCTGCTACCTTCCAGGCAAGGGGCATCGGAGGAAAGGTGGGCCTTTGATCAGTTCTCTGCAGTCACAGCCCCGTTTAACCTCCATAATGAACCTCAGAGGCAGGCACAGCTGTGTCAATGGGACTGCGTCTCGGAGAGCTCCAGCTGTGTGCCTGTCTCCCCACTGCACGTCCCCCAGCCAGAGCTGAGGCATCACACTGCGTGCGTGTGGCGGTGGGGACAGGAGAGACGGTGGGAAGACCCTCTGACACCAGTGAGGTCTGCCCTCGGGATTCATGTCGCCGAAAGGTTACCCAGTCCTTCCCACCCAGGCGACGCCCCATCCAGAGTCACACACACGGAGTTTGGAAGTGTGTTTACAACCAACGACAGTGGAAGCCATTGCGACAACAGTTCACACCAAGTGTCTTTCTGCACCAGCTGGCCTTCCGGCTAAGGGATGCTGAAATGAGTAGGACACTATTTCACCTACCAATGCTCATAGCCGAGTGTTGGGAGGGACAGACAGACAGACAGACGAGGTTTAACTCGGTGGTATCATGGCTGACTTACGAGCGAAGTACCAGTGGATTCTGGTGCCTCGGCAGTCTTATCTATAAAATGGGGGGGGTCAGAATTCATATCCGTCCTGAGTGGCAGCTCTGATTCAACTAGAGAATCAGATGAGATAAGGCCCGAGGAGCAGAGAGTTCTGGTCTCCCCAGAAAACCACAGCGGTCTCCCTGAGCCGTAGAAGGAAGGGTCTGCGGGGGAAGCCCTGGAGGCTGGGGATGCGTCTCTCATGTACCTCTGCATCTCCCCCACACCTGACATGCAGCGAAGGCTCCGACGGAGGTCTGTGCGTCCCAGTGGTGGAAGCAGTGCCCCCCCCCCCCCCCCCGGGATGAGTTGGCAGCGTTCTAACTGCTGCGGGAAGGGCTCCTCCCCTGGGCTCAAACTCTGCCGGGCAGAATTGCTTTGAGTGCAGCAGGGCTGGGGCTCTGCGTCCCCCTTTCAGAAGGGAAAAGGAAATACGGAAACATGACACGGAAGGGACTAGGCCCGTGCAAATCCTCTTCTCAGTTTCTTCTCTCGCTGCAGAAAGGGCGGGGCCATGGGAAGTAGGAGGGGCCCCAAGTGAGGGAGGGATAGCAGGCCTGGAGGGGGCAAGGAGCTCTCAGTAAACGTCACAGCTTTCTTTTTTTATTTTTTCTAGCAGCACAAAGTGGTCTGGTGACTTGGTGGCTTGCTTCAGCTGGGCAATCAAATCTGACTCTAATATTTTGATAGAGGACTTAATAGAATATAGATAATGACAGTGTTTACTCATGTGAAGCGACTCTGCGTTAGGACCTGGGGGAGGCAAGATTCTGAGATGGTGCCCAGGGACCCTGGTCCTTGTACTGTCCCCTCCCGTGAGTGTGGCGGGGACCTGTGATTACTGTGAGATACCCCTGTCCCAATCACATTGCATTATATGGGCAAGGGATCTTGCGGTTGTGACCCAGGTTGCCGTTGGGTTGACCTGGGAGGGGTGACCAGAAACAGACACAGAAACAGACTTAATAGATACAGAGAACATTTTGATGGTTGCCAGGTGGGAATGGGGTTGGGGGATGCATGCCAATGGGAAAACGGGGGGGGGAGAAAGAAAACGTGGGCCTCAGTTATGGCATCACATGGACCTCAGTTCTGCCAGCCACCTTCGTGACCGTGGAGGGGGGTCCCCCAGGTGAGAGCCGGCCTCAGCCCATGCCTCCATCACAGCCCGCAACGCCCAAAGCAGAGGAGGCAGCCCAGCTGTGCCCGAGCTCCTCGCCCGCAGAGTCGGGGAGGCAGTAAAGTAGGTGGTAATTGTTACTTGGCGGGAGGAATCTAAAACAGGAGCAATATTGTCAGAATCTGCAGAGGGCTGACTTTTGCTGAGAACTGCAAGCATGCCATTACAACCCTCCGCGAGAAGACAGCTTTTAATTATCTGGGGGCCCAACGCATCAAAGTACTTAAACTTTTCTTTTCTTTCTTTCTTTCTTTCTTTCTTTCTTTCTTTCTTTCTTTCTTTCTTTCTTTCTTTCTTTCTTTCTTTCTTCCTTCCTTCCTTCCTTCCTTCCTTCCTTCCTTCCTTCCTTCCTTCCTTGCAGCAATTAAACTTAAATTTTCTTACTCTGAAAACTCCAAAAGAGCTGAACACATTTTCTTTAGAACTTTCCAAAAATAAAGGTTTTCTTCAGAGCTGCAGTTGGTCTGGTCCACGTCGATCTGGGAGGAGGAAGAAGAAGCCAAAGGAGAGTTAATAGATCAGAACAGGCTGGGTGCTCCTGAGCCGAGGGGTCTGGGGAGACTTGCTCGGTGTTCGGGAGGGCGGGGATGCGTGATCCCTGTGGGCCAAGGCAAGGCAGCGGAAGGAGCCCTGTGCTTGGTGACACCCTCCCGGTCATTCCCAAGGGCAGCTGGAGGGCGGGGATGGAACCGAGTCTGCGAGGTCATCCTTCACCCCGGCCGACTGCAATTCCAACGCACACTCACACCCCGGAAGGTGTTCGTGATGGCACACAGCCCCTCTCCGTGGCTTTAAACACGACGGGGGTGAAATCAGAATGACGAGAAGATACTTTTCCAATCTCTTCAGAGCGTCAGTCAGTTCACCAACCAGGGACCACGTTTCCTCATCTCTAAAGCGAGCAGTCGGCCCGTCCCCAAGGTTCTTCTCGTTCTGTGGTTCTGCCCCAGGAGCCCTCCATCCTGCCATCTGCCCCATTGGTCACTGTTGTCACATGAGGCTGAGCAGCCGGAGCATCGTCAACGACTGACAGGTGCGAATTCTTTGCAGTATTCCCCCAATCTTGGCTATCGTTGTAAAACCGCCCTTGATACGCTTGATTTCCCAAACCTTTCCATCGTCTTCCCAGCGCATTATTATCATGGACATGCCTTTACTTGTGGAGCAATGAAAGGCAAGACCACCGTCTAAAAGGGGTTAGCTCTCATAGGAGAGTTCCCGGAAGAGTCTTCACCTTGACCTCTGCTTCCGTGTTCCTTTCACGGTTACTCACAAGTGCGGGCACTGGGCCAGTCCCCGTGCCTCGCCTGCTGGTCACACTCAGCGCCCCCGGTAACTGAATGTGTCGTGTTCCGTACGCAGTCGGCCCGTCCCCACCTGGTCTGTCTGTCTGTCTGTGTCACTCCCTCAGTTACTCAGTCTTCCCATACTGGAATCATCGTTTGCTCTCCCTTCCCCTCACGTCTCTTATCTACATGCACAAAGTCCTCCCTACTTGTCTTTTTAGTTAAGATCGATAATATTTTACATTTGTAAAAGTGCATTGAAACCATAGCTTTCCAAGTCCCAGGGGGAGTGGTCCCTGCCTTTGTTTCTCATTCTCGCTGCTTCCACTCAGCTTCTCCTGGGATGCTTGCCGCATGGCCCCTCTCCCTGCCTCCTCTTCCCCTCTGTCCCCTCTGCGACTCACCCCAAAAAATCCTGCCGGGCTTGGCCTCCTGGAACTTCACTGTGCACCTGCACCCCCACCCCACATTTAACCACCGGTGCGTGCCAGTATCTGCGCCCTCCCAGTAAAACCCAGATTCCTTCTTCAGCTTGTTTTCCCAGGTCCTGGCCGATCTGACTGTGGCTTGGAGCAGAGCTCAAGGACCTGGTTTCTCTCTTGACTCGGAATCCGAGCAGGGGTCTGGCCTCCCTGCGGCCCAGTCCTCTCTGCCGTGAGGGTAGCGTGGTTCTCCCTGGGCCTCGCAGAGACGTCGTGCTGGGCCTCTCACCTGAGACTCTGCAGGGCTGGTGAGAGGCTGTGCTCCAGCCGTTCTTCTGCTCCGTTTCACAAGGTGCAACTTTCCTGCTGGTTTCGCAGGTGCGTCCTAAACACTCCTTTCTCTGCACACTTGCTCACTCCGATCCCTGTGCACTCAGAGGGGCATTTCTCTCCTTTTTTTGCATTTCAGTTGACTTTCCCATGACAGCCCTGATCTGAGGTTGTTGCCCTTCTACTCTATGACCCTTTGAATTCCTGAAATTCGGCACCCCCCCCCACCCCGGTGATTAGTGCTGACAACCCAGACCACTTAGGTTCTCACGGGCGCCTCCACCGCCCAGGGAAGCGGTGAACCTTTGACAGCAGGGCGCACGTGGCCGGCTCAGGGCCCTGCATAGGCAGGCGTTCTGCAGACATCGGTGGCTCTCGATGACAATGACAAGGGCCTCTCAATTATGAAGCATAGCGATTATTAGGTAAATTGGAGACTCTCGCTGTCCGTTTGTTGGTGTTCTTGGCGAATGCTTCATTAGCGTGTTGGCAAGGACGCCTCCCAGCTGTCTTCACGAGGCAGTTCGGTTTGCTGACCAGTTTTGGTCGTGATGTTCTCAGCGGGGGAGCGAAGAGGATCCTTCTGTGCCATTTTTTCCCTGAACTGAGAAAAGCAGAGCCCTTTTATGAGGTTTATGGAGAACATGTGGTACAAGAATTGACAGGAAAAAGCAAAATAAATTCCTTTTCTTGGCCCCTATGCCCATGGCAATGCCTCGGTAGCATGTTTTTTTCCCTATAGAAAAGCAAATAGTGACTGATTCGCTTTAATTGGACTGCTGGTTGCCCTTGGAGACCAGGAGAATCTCTACCTTCTATTCAAATTGAAGCTTTTCCCTGCGACACCTAAAACGAGATCATTTCAGTGTGCTTTGGATGCTGTGTTTGTTTTCTATTTATTGATTTTTTTCTTCTGATTAAAATAATGCAAAATAAACCCAAAGTGAGCAGAAGGAATGGAATAATAAATAGAAAAATAATAGAAATAGGAAAATAGATAAAACAATAAAACTGATGAACCTCCAGCCAACCGGATCAGAAACCCGAGAGAGAAATCACCCGACAATGCCAGCAAGGAGAAAGGAAACACCATTGTCGTTCCTACAGACATCAGAATGGGGATAAGGAAATATAAACAGCTTTCTGTCAGTAATTCCATAACTTAGATAAAATGGGGGGGAATCTTGAAAACAGCAAACCTCCCTAGCTCACTCCAGGAAATAACAATAACATGAACAGCTTTTTACTTGTGAAGGAAATGACTTTATAACTAAAAATCCTGCCCCAAAGAGAACTCCAGGCTCAGATGATTTCATGGCATAAATCTACCAAATATTTATTGAAGAAGTAATGTCCATTTTACACAAACTGTTCCAAAAAATAGGAGGAAACATGTCTCAACTCATTTAAAGTGGTCGGTATTGCCCTACAACCCCAACCAGAAAAATCCACTATGAGAAAAAAACCCTACAGATTGCTGCTCTTCAGAGCATAGATGGAAGCATCCTGTCACCCTTTCTTTCTGACCCCATCACCCCCGCCGAGGGATTTGGCCCCGCCACCGTCTCCTCTGCCCTGGCCCGGCAGGGGCAGCTCGACGGCTTCCTGCTGGCGTGTTCCAGAGACCCCTGGCTTGTCCTGCTGTTCTGCGGGCCCTGCTGGTTGCAGCTGTGGGGCCCCTAGGGCTGTGAGCTCCAGGGCACCAGGGACGGGCTCTTCCTTATTTCCACTCTGACTTCTGCAGTCGTCTCTTCACGGAGCGGCGTGGTGATCTTTGCAAAACGTCATCGGCCTTTCTCTTTCATTTACCAGTTTTCAGAGTCAGGGGCTGGTATCCCCCTTCCCCGCGGTGGCTACCGATGGATTTGTTTTTGCTTCAGCTGGTGGTTTTGCGGTTTCCCCCGGGTTTTATTTATGACTGATTATTAATAAATAATATCATTATTAATTCACAAGCTTTAAAAATATAGTCCGTGTGAGTCGATCAGCTGTGACTGCTGCTGGCTTGACGCTCGGATTGCCCATCATGCACTGTGAAAGCAGGACTCAGCTCCCTGCTGGGGGATCTTTATGTCACAGCCCCGTTTTTTCATTTTATTGTATTTATTTGTTTGTTTGTTTGTCTTTGCTTGTTTGTATTTTGAGAGAGAGAGAGTCTTTGCTTCCTGGCACTTCGGGTTTTGTCACCATCTTGCTCATGCCCAGCCTCAGACTGGGAGTCAGCCCTTTGTCCCTGAAACCCTGGCTCCTTTCAGGGTGGAATGTGACATAGAGGTCACCGTCTGAGCACCACAGACGTCCCTGGTCATGGGTTTGCCATCGCTTCTAGGACTGTGGAGCAGACAAAACTGGGGACTGTGCTTATCTGTCTGTGTGACTGTGTTTCCGAATGATCGGGAAAGCTGTAGCTGAGGAGGGACGTTTCCCTGTGGAGCAGAGCTGTAGTTAGTGAATGCAGAAGGACTCATCAAACTGGAATGTCACCGTTCACAACCGCTAATGAAATCACTGGTTCTGGCAATGAACGTCTGCAGATGCTAAAGCCATTGCACAAAGTGGGTCAGGGTCCTGGGCAATGGAAAGGTCAGGCCCCGCCCCTCGAACCCACTGGTGCACTACAGTGCCTCTCAGAATGAGACAACTAGACATGACGCACCTGGTGCGTGACGTAATGCCACAAGAAATGCCCCACCCCACTTAAGATGTATTCTTGCCAAAAGGATGTTAAGCCTGAATTTAATCAAGATTTAGGTCTTCCCTTCAGTTTGCAGGGCAGGAGGAGAATAAACAGACACATTCAGGATTTGGCACAATTTACAGGACCACTAACCGAGTTTTTTCAACATTCAAGGACCAGAGAAACCAAGGGAGGGGCAGGCTCTGCTGCAATGGGAACAGTCTTGAAAGGCATGACAATCAAATGCAATGATTGGACCCCATTTGGGTCCAAGGAAGGAAGAAAGGGGGAAAAAAAGGGAGGAGAAAGAAAGGGAAGGAAGAATGGAGGGAAATGGAGGCAGGCAGGAAAAATACTGATTAACCAGGAGAGATGAAAATGTTAAAACGCTGACGCGCCAGCATAGCTTCATGTACTTTTTCACTCTGCAAACACTCATCAAACATTAAAATGAGCCGGGCACTTGGCAGAGAGAAAGGAATTTAATGAGGAATATGCAGTGGTGGCACGGTCCTTCTCTTCAGACTGTCAGTCTGGTGACAAAGACAGACAGACAGACGGATAAATTCCAAGCGTTATCAATGTCAGTCCCTCCAGAGCAGGCTATGGTGAGGTGAAACGGTGGCAGGGGGTGGGGGGGGGGACAGTAGAGACATGGAAATGACATGTGAAAGGCCCTGCGGTGTGAGCGTGCACAGACCAAAAGGAAGATGTTTTTGTACAGCTTTAAAAAAACAGCCCCTAAACCGAAACCTGGGACTTAGTGAGAGAGGAAGTGGCTGCGGAAGCGGGAGGCCCAACATGCCCCGGGCCCGGGTCTCTCGTTTTCAAAACAGAAACCGCTGGACTGCAGAAGTAAGGGCCTCCCAGCTTCAGCCGACACTTCGCTTCACTCACAGTCGCCGACAGGTACCCGGGGCGCTCACCCCCTGTCCGTGAGGGCAGCTGCGTTCCGACCATCGGAGCCTGCATCTGCAGCAGTCACGCCATCTGAGTCCTCATTTCCGCTGTAAGACTTTCTTTGCAAACAGATCCCCCCCCACACAAAATATGTAAGTCCCATACAAAGAAATGGATCCCAGTTCCCTGAGGAGAGAGAGGCCTCCCCTGGAAAAAGACCGGGATGCGCACAGGGAGGAGCGAGGCTCGGTCTGCGAGCAGCTCCGTCTGCCCCCAGCTCCGTCCAGTGTGCGGGAGAGGACGGCGGTGGGGTGGGGAGGGGCGGAGCGAGGGAAGCGCCCACGCGGTCACTGGACACGCCCACTTCACCCAGGGCCTTGGGCCCCGCAGCGGCCAACGCTGTGGATCCAGAGAACAGAGGGCCGGGCCCACACTGGCCTTCACCACCACACCTCAGGCTGTGGTCAGGGAATGAAGGACGTTCCGTGGCCTTCCACGTGTCCGCCACGGGAACCAATCACACCCACAGTAGCACCAAGGCTCGATCTAAAGCATTCTGGGGGCTGGGAAGCGGCTCCCTGTGCCTCGTCCTGCGCAGGCCTCTTGAGGACCCAGCTAACTAAGAGTAAGATTCCTTCTCCCTCGTCCAGTGGGAAACTGGTTCGGAGCAAGAAAGTGAGTCCCGTCAGCCCCTGGCCGGGCAGCGATCTGTCCACAATGAGGCATCTCCAGATTCCTGCTGGTGCCAGAGAAAACTCGGCCTGCTGCTGGCAGAGGTGGTTCTCGCCAATAGGTTTAAGATAAAAATGAAACGTGAACAGTCCCGGCTCCTTGTTTCCACTTGTCCTGCATACATTTAATATGGCGTTTCCCCAGCGGACCCCACCGCCTCCACCAGCAGAATGTGAGTCTTTATGCAGATGCTGGCTTAATATTTCATGAGCCCAGCTCCAGCACCGAAAGGTCACTTGATAAATTATTTCATCACCACGTCTCATTTTCCCTTCCTTAAGGCAGAAACTAACATCGCTGTCATCATTTACATTTATTTGCATGTGTATTATTTATAAGGCCCGGCCGAGTGCTTTTACAGGGATTCTCTTGTCTTGCCCTTAACACAGGCTTCTGAGGCAGGTCTGAGGCTCTAGATAAGGAAGATGAGGCCTCAAAAAAGTCTGGAGACTTGCCCAAGGTTGCATCACTGATGAGGAAAGAGGTGGGACCAGAATTCAAACCAAGGCCTTTCTGTGGCCAAACAGTGCTCGGGTTCTCCCTGTCCAAAGTCCCCTCCCCACACGGACTGCCCCGTGTGGCAGGGTTCCATGAATAATAAAGGCAGCCCGTGAGTCCAACACAATATCAAGGTTATGTCTGCAATTACTGACTCAGGGCTGTGGGCACAGGACACCGTGTTCTTTATGCTTCAGCTCAAATGACATTCCCGGGCCTTCCCCGAGGTCCAGGGCGTGTGCTCGTCACCCTCAGAAAGCAGCCACCCCGGGGTGCTGCTGTAGCAGTGAGCGATGGCCCGACAGGTGCCCCCTACCCCACGAGGCTGTCAGCTGGCCAGCCTGGCGGTCAGTCGTGAGACTCGGGAAGGGAGCGATGAGCACAGAAAAAAGAAAGCAAAGTGGCCCACAGAGGAGCCAAGTTCACAAATCTGGCTTTGTTCGCACGCACCGTGCGTCGGTCCGGCACACCTGCCAAGACTGCACGGGCCTCCAGTTTGTGTGCCGGAGAGAAAACAGTTGCCCGGCAACTCTTAGAAGGGAGAAGAAAGTGCTGTTCATTTGCACATTCTGTTGTGTTGTTTGCCAAGTAGCAGATCACATCGCCCCAGGATTCAAAGGAGGTCCCCACGCACTGCTGGCCGCGCGGGAGGGGGCCCTGCAGAGGCTGCTTTCACGCCCCGACCTCGGCCCCTCTGGCACCCACTGTGGGGACATTGCCCACAGCTCATTGGGCCCTGGAGATTCTCAAAAGAAGAGAGAAAGGACAAGATTTTGACATGATTTGACTATTTCTGGTTGGGTGGCTGTTCTGTTCAGTTAAACGTGGGCCCCAGTATTAGACAATCTTATTAAATGTGTTCTTTTCAAAAATAAAAGTTAAAAATAAACCTTTTTAACAATCCCACCATCATTTACACAAATAGCTTATTTCAATTTGGCTACTGTTTTCCTCCACCAAAGGGCACAGAGCAATTACTCAGAGGGATAATTGTGGGGCTCAGAGGGATCGGGGGCCTGAGCTGTGGCAAAGCCTTCCGCCCCCAAACTCGTTCTCTGCCAGAACCCCAGCCGTCCCCTAATTCCGCACTCAGACACGGAGCCCGACAGGCCCAGCATCAGGGCGGAGATAAGTGCCGTGAGTATCCATCAGGCAGCCTCTGGTCTGTGGGCACACGACTGTTTTCTGAAGGTTTCATGAACCAGTCACTGACTGGTTTTAAGGTAAATAAGAAGAGACACATCTATTGGAAAACTGGGAAGAGGCTCTGGAGTGATGAAAAGCACCTTTTTTGGTGCAAGTTGTGAGATCTCAGTTGGAACCTTGGCAGCCGATGTCACCTTGTGCCAGCCACTGCCCCTCTCTGAGCCTACAGTTTCCATCTGCCAGATCGCATTGGTAAAATGGGGATGGCGTGAGGATGGGGTAAGGTAACATAAAAAGAAGCACATAGTAGGTCTCTATAACCATACATTGGACCTGAATCTGAGTAGGCAGGTGGCCCAGTTCAGAGATGAAATCCAGGCAACTGACTCATAGAATTACAGTGTCACATGCAGACCCTTAATGGGGTAAAACTTACGTCCCAGTATTATAACCATCACAAGGCATTTATTTGTTTAAAGAAGAGAAATAAGAAGCATATTGCGAATGCTACAAGATACAGATAAATTATTCTGGCAAATCAAACTATAGAATATGCAAAGAAAATCTAGAAGAATGTCAGAATGATTTAGCTGAATTATCACAATAAAGCAAAACATTGCATATAAACAGCAACAATTTCAAGATGGCTTCAGGATACAAATCTCATGAAATTGGGTCTTTGGCCAATACTAACACCCAGGCAGGTTTTGCTGTATGTGCTTTTATTAAAAAAAAAAAGTATGTGCTGTGAATCTTTATAACAATTGATATTTTGTATCTTATTGGACAGCGTCCTCCTTAAAGTAACAGTATTTCATCTTTTTGTGCAAATGATCATCCTCATTGCGTCTTTGGCGTAAATATGGGTCTTCTAGTCTCTGGCCTGTCCCCGAGTACTCGATGCCACCCCCGTTATTGGCTCTGACGCGCACCATCCATCTGCTCAGATGGCTACAGAACCCATGAATCTCAGCCCCTTTGCCTGGAGATCATCATACTTCAGACCTGAGAGTTCCCGACTTAGATGAGAGAATGCCAGTAATAGCTGAGGACAGTAGTGCCCATAAATGTCAGTGGCTGTCATTGTCCTCATCGTGGCCGTCACAGAGACCAGGAGGAGGCTGCTTACACCAGCTCTCAGTCCCTGGAATCGTTGTATGTCACTGTTCACACAACTTCCCGTGTTTGAAGTCCGGGTCAGGCCCACGGGGGACTGCAGCTTCCTGACTCAGTAATGCGACACTCCTTACTGAGAGGGAAGCAGGAAAAACACAAAAATCGGAACGCCTTCCTCTTCCTTCCCTCGTGACCTCTGCACGTGTCCGTAAAAGTCAGGGTGTTCGGATGTGACAAAACCACGCTGATTAGTAAGGTCCTTTCTCTGTGTCCTTGCATCTCACTGTCACCAATTGCTACAAATCCAGAAATAAGGAAGCCACATGTTTGCTGTAGGGTTTTCCATCCCATAAATGTCACGGGTACCTTGGAAAAGCAGAGAGCAGGGAGATTAACCAGCCCCAGTTCGGCACCAATAGGATACTGCCATTAACTACTTATCTAATAGGCTGGGGCCGAGTCGTCATTACTGGCCATTAGTGTGTACAACGGTGTTCGGATTTCATAGGGTTGACCCAGCTTGGCCAAGACTGTGGACACTTGTGACAGGCGGTGGGGAAGGACAGAGGGACATATGGACAGGCAGCTCCTACCAAGTAGGGAACTAACACAGGAAAGCTTCGAAGGTGCTGGAATCGTGCCTGACCCTGGACTGAGTGGGCACCAGAGACCCCGTCTGCTCTCCCGGCTCCTGGCAAAGTCCTCGGAGTTCCCCAACTCCACTGAGCAGGGTGGCGGAGGGACGTTGGGAGGGCCCCAAGTCTGTTAGTGAACTCTTGGTGGTGGGCAGAGGGGGACCTTGGCCTATGGGCTTTCTGGACTCTTGGCTGCTCTCAATTTGGGTTTAGAAAAATCCACTTAGAGTCTCGGGAACCCCCTCCAGCAACCAGGACAGGAGGGAGACCAGAGAAAGAGGGAAGGCTGGGGGCTCCGAGGAGAAAAGAGAAGCAAGCCTTTGGAGGAGGCACCCCCTTCGGTGCCCAGGACCAGGCAGGAAGGTGGCAGAGGAGGCCAGGATGTTGCTCCTTCCGTCACGCCGACAAGGAGCTTTTACCAGCTGTCTCTGAAACGGTCGTAGGACCTAGGAAAGCAAAAATGCATCATAGCTGGTCCCCACCCTGAAGGTTAGCGTGATGAGTCAAGACCTACGGGGGAGACAGGAAAAATACACACACACCCTTTTTACACAGTGGATTCCAGGGGATGGGTGCTGACGGTGAGGGACAAGCCATGTCGGGCGGGGTCCAGAGGGTGGTGCTGGGTCTGTCTGGGAGAATGTCTCCAGGAAGGCCATGTTTTGGTGGAGTGTCTCAAGGAGGGAGTGAGAATTCCCAAAAAGACCGGTTGGTTGTGAGTGAGAGTAGGATAGAAGGGGAACACGTTCAAGTTCAAGGTGGATGCGTCTGTTAGCACTAAGGGCAGGACATGAGAGGACCCTGAGAAGTTCAGTGTCGCTGAATAATAAACGGGGGGATCTATGAGATGGGGAGTGGCGGGGCCACGTCTGCAGATGCGGGCGCCCCACCACCGGGAGTGAGCGCGCCTTCTCAAGTGTCAGTAGTTAGGGCGGAATTTCTCCGCGAGAAGGGGCAGCCAGCGTTCCGCCAGAACGTCCCCTGTGCCCCCATGTCCCTCGGGAACGTGAGAATGGGGACGGGCCAGAGGGGGAGGGGTGCCCAGGAAGCATGATTTCAGTAAAGTCACGTTCGTCCTCGGTTAGAAACCGAAGGAGAATTTGCGGTATTGTTCTTTCTCCGCCTGGTGTGAGTGGACTTTGGTCTTTAGTCTTGACACTGTCGTAATGAATTCTGTGCCCTCTAATTTTCCGAAATTGCAAGGTTAATGTTTACAAAAGACATAAACACAGGGATTTAGTCTCTTGTGGGTTTTGTTTTTTTTTTCCCTGAGCTTAACCTTAAGGGTGAATAGAAAATTCTTTCTTTGCGCCTCCGCCCCACACGGAAGAAAGCCCTGGGCGGGCAGGTCGCCGGGGCTGCGGGCATCTGCCAGCTCGCTGCGCGGCAGCACCGCACGGCAGCCTGCGGGTAACTTCGCACGCTGGCGCAGGTTTCCCAAGTGGCTCTTGGAGACGGAGGATAAAGGAGACTCAGAGTCTGGAGCACGGTCTCCAGTTACTGGGAATGAGCAAGCCTGGCGGGGAGAGGGGCGGTAGGAGGAACGTGGGTCGCGTCCGAATGCAGTGCCGCGGTCCGGGATCTAGTCTCGACCCCCTCCTCCTCGCCCTTCACCGCCGCCTGCCCACGCTGTCCCAGGCGGTTTCAGGCTCCCGCATCCCCAGCTCTCCCGCGCGAACGGAACAGACGCGCTGGGCGCCCTGGAGAGGGCGCTGCGGAGCGGAGTTCCGGGCCGCCGACCTCGGAGCGCTCGCTCCCTTGTGTGTATAAAATGTTCACCGGTTAAAGCAGCAGCTACAGAATAGGGACGAATTCTCGTGGAATTACCCGTCGTTTGGGGAGGATCCTATATTGTGAGTTCTAGTGAGATTATTCTCAAGGACTCGCGGCCCTCTCTCTGAGAAGCAAGTGGCAGTTGAACAGGTGACACCCACGACAGGGCTCTCAGCACAGTCCTTTGTGCTGCACGCGGTGTCCTCACGGAGCCACCTCTCCTGGCCCGAACCCCAGTGTGACCTCGGCTGGGAGGAGAAAACAGGCTCGGGGCAGCGGCTCTCCGCGGCCTCTCTGCTAGGAAGGGACGGAGCCCAACTTAAACCCTGGGCATCTGCCCCCAAGACCACCCCCCCGCCCAGCCGGCTCCCTCGACGCGGCACCACACTGTGAAGCCTCCTAGCAGAACCCCTCTGTGAAATCTCCTCCGTGCTGAAAATGCACCAAATTTCACCAAGGGCAAATTATTCAAATGCAAGTTATTCAAGAGTCTTTTAGGACTTCCAGTGAAACCCACCCTAGTATTTACAACCTATTCAAAACAGACGCGAGAGCTGAGGACATGCGGTCCCATGTGCGATGCAGTTACCGTTCCTGTATACCAGGACTCAGCCCTGAATGCCCGAACTTCTGGACCACTGTCTACTTTGACCTTGACCTTCCAGCCACTAACGTTCCCTAAGCCACCGAACCCCTCGCGCTGGCCTCGCAGAGTGCCTCCGCTCTGCTGACATGCACGCTGGTGTATGACATCACAACAAACATTAAATATTCTCTGAGCCCGTTTTTTCAGCAAACAGGACCAGTATCCGCGCAAGGCCCTCGAGGCTGTGTGGAGCTGAGGGACGGGGGTGACGAGGCCAACACCCCAGAATCCTCCCTGCAGTGCCGTGTGCGCGGTGCCCAGCACGCCCCTTGCCCCGCAGAGCTGCGGGTGCAGAAACAAAGGCCGCCAGTGTGGCTTCCCCCTGGAAGGGAACTGAATGAATGTTGCCCTGGAAACAGAGCCCAACTCTCCCGTTAAATTCACTTTCTGCTTACGCACCATACTTCCCCCGGCCTGCGGGCGTGAAACACAGTAAAGGGAGAAAACCACAGACCTTTGCCCAAAACCTCCCAGGGCATGTATTTCCTTGGTAAATCAGTCCGCCGAGGGGCAGATTTGGACAGAACTTGTCATAAGTGATTCCGCACCCAGATGTAGTATCTGGTGGGAACACCCCACAGAATGCGAGTGCCCTCCCCGAGTTTCTCCCTGTAACGGTGGGGCCCACAGCCCAGGGATGGCTCTCCTCACCCTGTGGTCTCAGCGGGGACCTGGGAGTCTCAGAAGGTGTGCAAAAGCCAACAACAGAGGAGACAGGCGTGGTGGGGGCCAGGGTGACAAAGGTGGAGGCTGGGGTGGTGAGGCTGAGTGGGGACGTGGAGAGGGGGACAGCCGATGGTGGGAGCAGCTCAGCGGTCTGGGAGGAAACAAGAGGCTTAAGGGGAAACCGGCCAGAGGGGCCAGCCGGCTGAAACAAACTGAGGGATTGGCCGCTGGCTGAGCTGAGCCCAACCGGGTGTCCAGGTGGGACCTGCAGAGACAGAGTGGGTGTCTCTGGGTTGAGGCCGTGTCTGCACAGGCAGGGCTCCTCCTTGCTTCGCAGAAGCCTGCTGCAGTCTCAGAGCAAGACCCAAGCAGACTGCTGGCTGTGTGCGCTAGCCCGGCGGCCTGTCCCAGCCTGGCCTGCAGGCAGTCTCCATGTGGGGGCCGGGGGGAGGGCGGTGCAGGGGCTGTGAAGCCTCCCGTTTTCTCACAGTGGTGCCCAGGGCAGTTTGCCCCCGCTCTGCTGCATGCACTCAAAACCAGGTTTTTTGCCCCAAATCACTCTCGAGCAGAAATTATTAGTTCTGTGATGCTCGTTTTCCTTTCCCTGAACTGTAAGATCATGAGTGTAAGAGTGTGTGTGTTTCTGCTTTGCACCATGTCCGCCGCCCTGCCTCGAGCCCAGCACATAGTGGGTGCTCACCTTCCATCGTTCCGTGAATGCATGACTGTACCCTAAACGGATAAGATCAGAGGGCCAAGAAGTCACTCTGTAGGGAAGAAAGGCACAAGCCTGCGAGGCCGGTGGGACCCACAGCAGCGCCTCGCCTGCTGGCTGAACGCCTTGCCCGGCACAGCCCATGCCCCGAGCCAGCACAGCTCAGAGGGTGGACCAGACCACACCGGGGTGCACAGCGAGGCCTTTTCTCCCAGCCTTACCTTCCTTCCACACACAGGGTCAGCGCTGGGCTGCTCTCGTACGACCGTGGGGACCTTCAGAATGAGACTCCGAATAATTTCGCAGGGCATTCTGGTGCACTGCCTTCAGCCGAGGGTCACTCGTGCTTTCTGAGGCCAGAAAGGTCTGGGCCCCGGGAGTCAACAGCCTCTTGCATCAGGCGCAGAAATCATCTCCACGGCACTTGGCAGTGTCCTAGCAGCACACCAAGTGCTGACCCTGCCAGCTCGGGAGCTAGGAGGTCTGCACGTGCCCTTCCTGGTGACAGCAGGTAGCCAGAGGCAGGGCAGAGCGACTTCTTCTGTGTCTGCAGGGCAATTAAGAGTCTTATCAGCTCCCGCCAGGAAGCAGCCGACCCTGCCGTCAAGGGCAATTACATAAGCTGCTTGAGTCACATTATTTTTCACCAAAAAACAGTTTTATTCATTTGTGCTGTTCCATTTGTAATATTAAAGTACTGGAGGAGGGAATGTGTCAAGAAAGGAAGCTTCTAGAGGCTTCCAGAGCATAGCCAGGAGTCAGCACAGGCGGCCGCGTGAAAGCTGTGCCTTCAGTGGTCTGAGAGCTCGGGGAGCGGGGAGAGGGCTGGCCTCGAGTGGCTGTTTCCAACCCAGAGTCTCCTTCTAAGAAGACGCAGAAAGAAGGCTATAGACCCAGACTTAAACATCGGTTTGGCCACCGAGCAGTGTGACCTTGGGCAAATTCCTTCACCTTTGCCAGTCTCGGTTTCCTTACTTCGGAAATGGAGATAATGACATCGGCATTCCAGCGCCATTTCAGGGGAGAATTAATACTTGGGGAGATGCCAGACTGGTGTCTGGCTCCTCGGAGGTTCAGTGGTTCGCTCTGTCGTTCGGTGGTCACCCTCTGCGAACGGCCCTCCTTCCTGCTCCGTTCGGTCTTCCCTCCGCCGTCCTCCTGGAGCCGGCCCTGTGTTTTCGGCTGCCGGTTTTCACGCAGCTTGCCAGGTTTCACGGTGTTGTGTTCTTGGCTGTGGCATCTATGACGGTAACTAACAGCTCGAATGGTGTATTGGTTGTATTTCTGTGGCCTGGTCAAAGGAGAGAGTCGGCAAGAGCAGAAACGGAAACCACATCTGATGGCATGCATCTGTCGGGGGCCCAGCCGGGAGCCTCTGGGCGTGGGGACAGACAGGTGTGGAGAGGAGGAAGGACTGCAGCTGCAGGGGCACCCGAGGTCCGCTTCCCCTGGGCCCCTCTCCATGGCCGCTCTCACTTCTGTGTTGCCCCCCACTCTCCCCACAGACCCCATCCTCCTCCTGTGGGCCCGGCCTCCGGCCGCCCTGGCCCTGCCTCCCCTACCCAGCACTGGAGAGCTTCGGGCCCTGGCTCCCGGCCTGTCCTGGTGCTCAGTCTTGTCAGGAATGATGCTGCTGGGTTCTCGGGCTCCATCGCAGCCTGCAGGCCCCTCTGCGAGCTCTCCTCAGCCAGCCCTGTTTTGGCTTCTTCCCTTTCCACCCCCTCCAAGGGCTCCCGGCCCAGGTCCTGCCTGGCCTCTGCACTCCCCGGCTCTAGTTCTGCCTGTCGACCAGTGCGTGCTTCCTGCCCATCTCTGAACTGAGAAGACCAGGGAAATTCCGTGTTAGTGACGTTTTGCACACCACACGGCTCACTCCGCCCGCCCCGAAGACTGAAAGTGAACCCGGGCTCCCGCCATCAAGGGGCTTATGAATAATCGTCCACGAACACAGACTCATCGATGTTGTAAAGAAAGCTGGCTACACAAAGACCCCAGACTGAATATAGAAATCTTGTAGAATTGTGTTTAGTGGGGAATAAAAGCACCAGAGGTATTCGACAACAGAATGGTTCCCAGTGGGTCATTCTACGATCAGCCTCTCCCAAAGCGCTGCCGGTATGACGAGTAAACGTGATTCACTGCCGTGTGGCGTGCAGGAAAACCAGACTGCTGAGCGAAGCGGGGCCAGTCAGTGGCTCGCCCGGGGCCGCCGAGCAGGCTGAAGGGTGCAGAGAACCGAGGGGCCGACTCCAGGGGCGACACAGAAATCTCACCGACGATCCATGAGTCGATAGTTCTTTATTGTCTGTGTGTGTCAGCATCAGTAATGGTTCTGACACATGGAACTGCAGGTAAATCACACACACACACACACACACACACACACAACACGCTAAAGCATCTTTTTTCAGCCATTGTACTTTTTTCAATTTAAATATTTAAAATTCAGAATTAGTAGACACAAACCAAATCGTTAATATTTGGAAAATAGCATTTTCTTTTTTTCTTTCTTTCCTGGTTAATCGTGTTTTTCAAAATTTTTATTTCTTATTATTTTTTTATTGTGGACACTGTTACAGATGTCCCCATTTTCTCCCCTTTCGCCTGCCTGTGCTCGGCTCCACCCCCCTCCCCCGGGCCATCAGCACTCTGGCGTCCGTGTCTGGGGGTCACGTGTGTGTGTTCTTCGGCTGACCCCCTCGCCTCCTTCCATCCAGGCCCCTCCCCCTCAACGGCCGTCAGTCTGTTCCATGTGTCCATGTCTCTCCTTCTGTTTTGTTCTTCAGTTTATTTTGTTATTAGATTCCACACTTAAGTGAGACTGCATGGTATTTGTCTTTCTCTGACCGCTTATTTCACCTGGCGTCATAGTGGCATGGTCTGTGATGCAGACCAACAAGGGCTATTGATGAAGGACAGAAATGATGAAGCCACATTGTCCAAATGACTGAACGGGCCGATGAGGAAAGCACACCGACCTTTCACACAGGGGACCTGCAGGGAAACCGAGTCCGGGGAGCACCTGGCGTGGGAGGGCGGAGTTTCAGAGGGGACATGATGCTTCATCAGGGTTGCGGTGACCTCACTGAGCTCCCAGCTCGGGCGGCTCAGGATTCCTCCTCTCGCGTCCTCACGTGAAGCCGCTGCGATGATGAAAAATAAAGCCAGACGGTCTCCAACTCCGTTGCCTCCCTTTCTTCCTTTGTTAACGCTCTCAGGCTTGATGATACATCACCCCTGCTGCGTGCTTGTGTTTTCAAATTCCTGAGGAAGAGTCTAGATCCACTCTGGGTTTCTCTTGGTGCTGGTCATAGCCCCTGTGATTGCAGTACAAATAAGCAAACAATGTATTGTCTCTCTCATTTGCGAGATGGAATTCCATAATTAATTGGATTTTAATGCACAAGGGCACACAGTGTGGGAGGAACATTCCAATGGGAATTCTGGGCTGTCGGATATTTGGAACCACGCAGAGTCCTCTGGGAAGGTCTCACGGCCCAAGGATGATGTCAAAGATGCGTGGTGCACAAATATTTTGTTCAAACTCACGTGGCAGCAAGTCAAACCACAGGGAGAAGGACAAAACGGGAAGCGGCTCAGAGAGAAGAGAGGACAGCGGGTGGGGCCCCAGGCACCCCCGTCAGCCCTCCCCGGCAGCCCTGGAGGCCCCCGAATAACGTCTGAAAAGACCCAAGGGGTGGAATCAGTCAATAACCAAACTCGATGAGTTTAAAGGGACAGAAAGAAATAGGAGATGTTCCAGGCCCACGGGGGTGCTTTTCGTGAACATTGCAACATTCTACCGGGTAACGCGCCTAATTTCAGAATGCAGGAACACGGGAAACACGGGCCATCAAAGAGCCTTTTGGGTGTCTGTGAAAAGGGGCTTTGAGACGCACGTGAACCCCAGCAGCACCAACCTCCTGCCCCGCAGAGGGACGCTGGAAGGACTGCGATGCAGGATGGAGTCTGCGCGGGGACAACCCAGAGGAACGCTAGGTCCTTAGAGCACTCAGTCCTGCTCCTAACACGATTCCCTGTCCACTCTGAAATCTGTTGGTGGAAACGAGAGAATAGGTCTTCTTCCGACCCCCCACCTAATTTGGGGACAGCTGTCTTCTAATTCACCCCTCCCTGCCCCGCCATTTTCCTAACGACCCTCCTGGTGGCAAATCAGAAGTTCCAAACGGTGGGTGGGGGTGGTTCCCAGGCTGGGTTTAGACGTCAGTAGTGTCCTCTTTGGTCGGCAAAGAATTAAATTTCTCTTCTCACATTAAAAATCCGGATATCCAACCTTTGCCCGTGTGTTCCTGAGAGCAAGGCAGAAATCTAAGCATCAGCCCCACATTGTCATTGTTAAGAAGGGTCTGCGGGTGAAGAGCAGCAAGCGCCCCAGGTCCCCCCACTTCACCCTGGTCTTGGCAGCTCTCCTTGTCACCTGAGTGTACGGCCTCTCTCATCCTGGGGTTGGGGGGGGCGGCTGGGGATGGGCTCCCATTTGCACACGTTCCTTTTCTGCAGAAGTCAAACAGAACCAAGGTCTGTCCTGTGCAGCCCGGGACTCTCGCACAGAATCACGGGCAGGAGTTATTGTGGTGAAATTCGGGATTTGTCCTGTCGCTTGTTTGTTGACGAAGGTGATGAAAACAGAGGTTGAGTTGACAGGTGGGGGCTAAGTGCTCTTGCCCCCCCTCCCCAATGACGTGGCTGATTAAAGCACCACCCATGATTGGCTGGCATTAGGGAATTCAAGTTAAATTTTTAGGTGGCATTGTGCTCATGTAAGAAAATATCATTTTGTTAAATAGGCATAGTTCTGTATTTAGGGTGAGAAGCCATTTTGTCTGTTTGTACTTAGAAACAAACAAATTCAACAATTTAATTATAAATATTAAATCTAACTGATGCATATATGTGTTTTCTTGAATGTTCTGTGTGGCCAAAAAATGTTTAAAATGAAGAGTCAAAAAGCGATTACTGTGAGAAAGGGGAACCCGTGTCCACTGCCACCGAGCAGCACGGGGTCTCTGGGCTCCAACAAATACCAGTCCCTGGAACTGCTTCTGGCCAAGCCCAGGTGGCGAGCGGGAGACAGAATGGCGTGTCGTGTTGGAGCCCTGGCCTCTGTCTCCACGGGGAGCTGTGGAGACGGTCACCCAGACAGTGCTTCCTGGGCGTCCTTCTCTCTTAGGCGTCCAGGGAGCTGGTCACTCCCTGGGGACAAGGACCCTTCCCTTCACTGCGAGGACAGCATGGTGAGTGGCCAGGATGGGGGTCGGCACTCGGCCACAGTTCCGCCTCCCTCGTGTGCTCCATGCATGAGCTCAGATGCAGCCCCTAGCCGCTGTGCCTCATCCTCCTCGGGGGCTGCAAGCGGGTGAGACTGGTGCCTTGGGCACCTCTGCCTCAGTTTTCCCTGCTGCAAAGAGGAGGGAAAATTTCTGTGATGGGGCCGACCTCATGGAGTGACAGCGAAGCAAAAATGAGTTCGTGTGGGTAACATGCTGAGAACCAAGCCTGGCACCTAGGAAGTGGCCATCAATATTGTGATGGCTTTGTTGAGATGCAGTTCACGGACCAGACAGGTCACCTGTTTAGAGTGTACCATTCAAATGCTGTAATAAGTATGCATGGAGTCAGGGGGGCACTAGACTTATTGGGGTGTCACTTTGTGTACTATCTAAATCCCTAACCACTGTCCTGTCCACCTGAGGCGAATGTAAAATAACATTGAATATCAACCGACACTGAAAAAAATAAAACAAAAAAAATAACTGGTTCCTAGTTCCCCTCCCTGCATCCTGCTGACATACCCCCTTCACTCTCCCCATCTCCCGGGCTTTCTCCCCAGCCCACTGAACACACCCACTCCCACAGCCACGTCGGGACCTACGGCCACGTGCCACTGTAGTTGTGACGCCGTGGTTCAGATGCCAGCTCCCTTCCTCCTGGTTCTCTCCTTCAGTTACTCTCACCGTTGCCTACTCTTCTCTTTCATTATTGACGTTAGAGAGAGAAGAAGGGAGGGGGGTGAGGGGGCATCAGTATGTTGTTGTTCCACTCGCTGGTGCGTTCATCAGTTGATTCTCGTCTGTGCCCCAACCCGGGACCGAACCCGCGACCTTGGCGTTTCAGGAAGACGCTCTAACCAGCTGAACTACCCGGCCAGGGCTCGCTTCTCCCTCCTCACAAGCCCCCCAGCCCGTCTCTCCCTTTCAAAGACCACTCCCGTCTTCACATCTTATCCACCCTGGACTCCACATCCCAACACTCAAATCGCTGTCTTGCCAGAACTTCTGCCACCTCGCCTCACTATTTTCCAGTGTTCTCATATGACAGTTAACATTGCATGAACCCATATCAATTTGATTTAATCTTCTGTAGCCCACCAGATTTGCCACTTTCCTATAAATTATTAACAGTAAGAAGTTAAACATGATTGGGTGTCATATGTCAACTACAGCCGGGGGTGGGGGGAATGCCCAGCTCTCTGGGAATACAGGAAAGGAACCGGAAGGCTGGTGTAACCGGTCCGTGCGCCGGGTGGAACCGCAATACACCGGAAGTTTCCAGCTGGCTTGGGACAGCAGCTGCCGCACTTCCAACGACAGGTGATTCCATCAAGGAAAAACCAGAACGGGGCTCAGTCAAACAGGAAGTGCTAGTGAAGCCGGTGCCCTTCACCATGCTTCAAATAATTCCACCATCGAAATGACCAGCAGGCACTGTTAACAGCAGCCAATCACTGTGATGGCACATATATGACCGGTGGCCAGGTGGTGCCACTGGATTTAAATTTAAGCCAAAAAAATTGTAGCTAAGGTTGGGGCCAATCCAGGTCATACAGGTCCCTAGATTTATGGGATGGCAGAACCCCCTCTAGGAAAAAGAATGCCAAATTGTGAGTAAAAATGAGGCATACTGGTGTATATTTATTGAGAGATGAAATTGAGACAAATTACACATTTTGAAAAGCTGACAAATACAACAATCCAAAAAAGGGAGTGTTTTTGTTCGTTCGATGTTTGGCCGGCGTTTTCAAACGTTTCCCTGTGCAGCCCTGGGTCGCCTGCTCTCGTGGCCAGGTCCCCCAATGTCATCGTCTGCACAGAAAAAGAGAGCGGCTCGTGCCAGTGGGGAACCCCGAACGCCGAGCCCCGTGAGCTACAAGTGCCACCCTGGTCTGCCCGAAGGTGACACGTCTCTCGGGATGTCACCGTGCCGAGGACACTGAGGGGGTGGTCTCCAGCTGACGGAGTCCCAGAGACCCACCTCGCCAACCACACTGGCTGACCCTGAAGACACCTGATGGACATGCACATGGAAACCAGTCCAAAATAAGCTTTTGCAATGCGATGGGACTTGGGTGTTAAGTCCAAATAAAACTTCAAAGAGAGAGGAAAGAATGAAGCTGTGTTCATGTGGTCTCACTTTTTTGCGGTACCTAAGTTATCGGTCCATCTCACCATCAAGCACCTGGGAGTCACTGACATCAGGAAGCTTACTGACTCCCCTTGCTAATTAGGAGAGAACCCAGCTCGGAAGTTGAGGTGAGGACAGTGGGGTCGGGTCTCAGTAGGGTCCTGTGGCAGGATGTCACCAAAGCAAGCAGGAGCGGAAAGAGCCGGAGAATGGACTTGAACTGAAGTCCTATGAAAGGCATGGAGTGAGAAAGCTAATTCTAGAGCAGGTGCAAGAAGGTCAAGAGTGAAATCAAGTAGAACTTGGAGGACTGCCTGGAACGGGGAAGGAGCCCCAGGGTGACCTTGGTTCAAGTGCGTTCCAGGAACACAGCCCCAAATCACCCACCACGTCAGGAGCAGTTGAAGAAGCCGCACCTGTTTCATCTGAAAACACAAGCTAAAGAGTGGGAAGCAGCCTCACCTGAGGGCAGCCGCTGTGCAGACACGGGGGCAGGTTCATCCCACACCGTCACACGTGGCAAATCGGACTGACGTGTGCAATGTACAAGGACACAGATTCTGAGCGCTGGAAGCACAGACTTGGCTAGGACTGTCTTTGTCCACCTAAGAGAGTTCTGAATTATCAATACTGCTGGTTAATTAATAAAAATAAGAAAGAACTGTTCTGTGATGAGAACAATTCGGTTGTGGAATGGCAGCCAGTGATGCCCTCTGAGCTTTGACCCTTTACCAGAGTTTTTGTTGTTTGTGTTTTTACCATTTTACTGTAACAGCAGTCTCATAAGTGAACACACACCAGGCACTATTCAAAGCATCTTAGACACATTACACTTAATCCTCACAATATTATTAACCCCATTTTTGTAGACGAGGCAACTGAGACACGGAGATTGCATCACTTGCCCGAACTCATACAGCAGAGAGAGGTTTGAACTTGGTGAACCCGGTTCCAGAGTGTCTGTCTCCACTGTCTCCATTCCCACATCCAACCACGGGGCGGAGAGGGGGCGCTAGCACAGAGCCCTCGGTGAGAGGGGACTCAGTGCTCCTCCTTGCCCACGCGCTGCAGCCTCGGACCACGTCGGGTGCCCGTTCGGTTGTCTTGGAGGCATATCACTGCCTTAGTTTTGTCTGCTTTGGTCTCTGTGCTATGAAGGCAGGACACTGGGCCACACAAAACACTGCTTGGTGTGTACGCAAGACACTACCTACATGAAATGATAAGTCCTTTTGACCATAAAAATATTAAACTAAAATATTTTGTGATCTTTTCCCAATTTTCAACATTATCAAAAAGTGCATTGGCCTGCTTTCTGCATTTGCAAGAACTCAGAGAGTTCGGCAGCTCCAGCTCAGCCCCGGCCGGATGCCCGTCAACCTTCTGTTGAACCCACTGCAATTCATTCAAAGTCACGAGAGCGACCCAGGTGGTTAAAGGCGGGAGGTGGTGACGCGCACAGTGGGGCAGCCGGGCCGACGACGCGCCCGGAGAAGACAAATCCCGCTGAGGGGTATTCGGGAAAAGAGGTGCAGGCATGTCAACATCACTGTCCATTTAATCTCCCAAAGCCAAAGGTCACTAGAGAGTGAGTGGCAGAATCGCAGTCTGAACTGAGTCTGTGCTGATTCCAAGTCCATGGTCTTGCTACTACTCTGTTAAGCCACCTAATATACTGAGCAGTACGTTGACAAACTCGCCTTTAATGAGGCCGTCCGAATCGTCTTCCCAGAGTCTATGGCTGCACCAGAGGCCGACATGGTGGTTGTGGGAGGCTAGGCAGCCAAACCAGGCGTGGGCGTGTTGAGACAAGCATGTGAAGGAGGGCCGGCCTTTGCTGGGCGGAGCCAGAGCCGTGGGTGACCATGAACCCTTTGAGAAGAAAGCTGGGGGCACCTCAGACCTCACAACTCTCCGGTAGCTCCCGCCTCACAGACCAAGAGGTGGGCCTCACGGCCTGACCCGCAGGCCAAGCCCACGTGTGTCCGCGTGTGTCCACATGTAAACATTTCTATGTCCTCAAAGAGCCCGGGGCAGACACACCCATGAAGACAGAACTGAGGGGACAAAGGACCTCTGAGGAAGGCCAGCTGTCAGCGATGGCACTTCTGGTGAAAGGAGGGAAGGACTGGGATAGCGGACCATTAAGGGACACAGAGGTTCCAAAGGTGCATGCCTACTGCTGTCTTCGGTCAGAGAGGGAGCGTGAGCCTCTGCAGCCCAGGAAATGCAGCGAGGAGCGACACTCAGTGCTATGGGCGGCCAGAGTTCAGCTCACAGAAGGAATCGACTCAGAATGGAGAGTTGTGTGGGGGGATGGGAGGGTCCTTGTTCATGGAGCTGCCGCCCCACTCAGGAAAACACGCATGCACATGCACGCACACACTTAGCCGAGTTGCCATCACCGTGGTGCCGTGAAGATAGCGTGTAATCCCCGTGTTCCGTGCCTCTCCCCAGTGTCTCCCGTATGTAGCTTTCTCTGCAGGAGCGGGTCTGCAGTGTTGGCTCCGTGCTCTGAAACCCGTCTGTCCTGACTTGCTCGGTGGAAGCCTCCTCGCTGCCACAGTGACTGCCTCGGCTGAATCACTCGCCCTACTTGGAAGTGTCCTCGCTCCTGCATGCATCACTCCACGGTCCTTTACCTTTGCGAGTGGGTCGATGCTCACCTTCATGCAACCCACGAGGTCGGCGGGGCTCTGGAACACGGGGGAGGGTGAGATGCAGAGCTCCAAAGCCAGAGGAGGGGTCATCACGAAGGGTCCTCCTCCACATTGTTCTGTCGAACCGGCATCTTCTCCACACCTTCGCCGGCTCACTCCCAGTCCCGGAGAACACTCCCCTTTGCCTTTGGATCCGCGTCAGCCCACTGCCTTCACGTGCTCAGGCTAGCTCGCCTGGCCTCCAGCGCCATTCCCGGCAGGTGATTTTTGCTGCATTACCACCTTCGTGTGCAAGGCAGCGTGGAACTGGAGAGCTGCGAGAGCTCCCAGAAACCCGCAGTGATGCGCGGGGGGTAACGCTTCCCGAGGTGATGTGACTGGCCCCGGGTCCCAGGCTCCGAGGCGCAGCAGCAGCATTCTCACAGTGGCGTCAACCCGACTTCCCGGTCACGGGGAAGGTGTCCACCCTCAGGTGAGGATGGCCGATGACTGCTGGCCTCCCTGACACCTGCCGTTCTGACCCTTCTCTGCTGAGGCCCCACGCAGCCCAGCTCTGGCTGGTTCATCTCTCGGAAAGGTAGTAGGACAAAGTTACACAGCTCCTCTCCATCAAAGACAATCTCTCCTCTGGTTTAGAGACCCTTGTAGGGAGGCACCCGTCCAGTGGGGAAACTAGGTGGTTCTGCTTTTGACAGTATACCAAGGGGTGTGTGTGTGTGTGTGTGTGTGTGACATGAAGAAGGGAGGGATTTGAACAAAAGCTTCACGTGAACCAAGACTGAAGCGAAATAAAGCAACAGTCATTCTAACACGAAGGCATCTTTCCCCCCTCTGCCACCATCTAAATTAGAGATTGGAACAAAACCTCTTTATTTTTAAATCTGAAACAGAACAAAACCGGGATGTCAAAAACATCTCACACCAAATCTGCACCGCGCGTGTGTGCCTTTCATTCTGTCGGAGTTCCTGATCGGCCCTAAAGCACCACAGATAGCACAGCTGTTGTCCTATAAACACCGAGTCGTCAAGAGACCAAGCGGCCCACCGCCCATCTGGCGGAAGACGAGGAACCGGCAGGCACCAAGCACCGACTGTGTGTTAAACCCCATCACGTGCACCACGCGGTCCTGGGAGGGAGACCCGCTGAGGCGTCAGTGTCTCCGGGGCAAGGGGACTGATCACGTGGCTCACATGGGGCGGGGCCCGCACCCGGCGGGCCTCCTTGGTTCTCTGCACCCCGCTGCCTGTCCTCAGGGAGACCCTCAAAGACCACGCACACACCGCGGGATGCTCACTCAGCAGGAGCGTGTCCACCACGAGAGAAGGGGACAAAGGAAGAAAGGACTCTGGCCACGGAGGAGAGTGTCCAGGCGGTTCGGCAGAGGACGGACGTCCCACCGCATGGAGGAGAGGGGTCAGGCGGCCTGCTGCGGTCAGCACTAAGACGGGCTGAGCAGGGTGCTCTCCTCCGTCCTCACCTGGAACCGGGGCAGAACGCCAATGCCACACACCCGTGCTTCCACCTTGCACTTGGAAGTGGTCCATCACAGCGGGAAATGCAGGCATCTGGGGGGAAGCAGGAGCCCTGGATCTGGGTTTCCGGGCCTCACTCACTGCTCCTCGCTGTTGGCCACAAATGCCGTCCCAGAGTCTGTGGAGGGGACTGGACCAGATGGCCGGTGCCTGGGTTGTTTAATGCAGGCAGGGTGGAGTTTAGACGGTAGGTGTGAGTGTGTGCACGCGTGCACGTGTCTGTGAAAGAGGAGAAGAATGAGAATCCGCAAGGCTTGAGGAGGAAGACAATGACAAGGAGGAAGTACTTAGCATCCTTCCTATCCTGAACTTGAGACGCCGACTCTTACGTAATCAGCGTTTCTAATGCTCAGAGAAAATGGGTCTGCAGGGAGCTATTTTCATGTTGTAATTCAAGTCCATAAACGTCATCCAAATTTTCTGAAGTCCAGGCTGGGCTGCTGAGGGGCAGGGAACTTAACACCTGGGCTTGGACACTTCAGACCGGGGGATCTTGCCTCCAGCTTTGTGGGAACAGAGAGGATTTAAGAATTAGCAAGGAGGAATCTGCTTTTAACATCGAGTTCAAAGCTTTCGGACTGGAGAAGGCGGCTCCGGGAGTCAGCCTACTGAAGGGGATTATCCCTTGATCCTGTAGAGGACGGTCGGGAAAGAGGTTCCGCGGGCCCAACGGGGCAGACGTCAGAGAAGCAGCACGTGTGTCTTTCTCGCCCACCACGAGCAGAACCTTTGTTCGTAAACACCCCCTCTGACTGCCACCGGAAGGATCGAGTTATTTTCCGAGTATAATAGATGAGAAATAATGGTTGAGAAACTTCCAAGTCAGTGATGACTTTGGTGAGAACGTTGCAAGGTTCCGAGGGTGCCCCTCACCCCCCACACCTTCCCCTCCTTTCCTTTCTCTCCTTCCGTCCCCCCCCCCCCGCCCCCGACCTGGTCATTCACTGCTGGCCCGTCATCTTTGGAGGGCGCCGGCTGGGCCCCAGGCCCTGTGTGGGGCACTGTGGGCGTGAGCCCCGCCTTCCGGGACTCCCCTCCTCATCCTTGACCTCCACTCCGTCCTTGTTGGGTTATCGTTTCTGTCTTGGCTTCTCTCTTCCCTTCTCCCCACCTGCTGTCTCTTCTTCACACCTGAGCTGCAGCAGGCACGGGCACCGGTTCACTGCCGCCTCGTGTATACCAGCTCCCCCGCTCCACAGTTTCACTTGCCTGCAAACTGCAGACCTGATAATGTCAAAAACAAAACTGCAGCAATAAACCACTGGTACGTGGGGAGGTCCCACGCACCCAAGCAGTGGGTGAAATCTCGCAAGGGCAGGACTCTTCCCAGTCCTTCCTCCGGATGCTCTGCCCCGCGGGCGCCGAGGAGCCTCTGGCACCGTCTGGGTGGTGGCCACTTCGTGAGTCTTGGGCTCGTGTCACAGGGGCTCCAGAGCGGTGATGCACGGCTTCCGTGCGCCCAGGAGAAGCCAGATGGTGCGTGTCTCTTGTTGTCCCAGTAGGTCCCAGCAGCCTGGCATCACCACAGCAGTGTCACGTCACTCCCCTCCCTTTATGACGTCACAGGAGGCCTTGTCTCATCTTGGAGTGTCGCAAGGGGGCAGTGATTGCAGCACAGTCACGTGTTAGAGAGACCCATCTCCTGGCGTTTGTCATAGTCT
Organism: Tonatia bakeri; assembly: GCA_004024845.1. Classification (NCBI taxonomy): domain Eukaryota; kingdom Metazoa; phylum Chordata; class Mammalia; order Chiroptera; family Phyllostomidae; genus Tonatia; species Tonatia bakeri. Next base: position 48,270 of record PVIA01008310.1, read on the forward strand.
GTAGTTATAGCTCTGGTTTATTTTATTTTTTAAAATTTCATTACTTTGATTTTTTAATATATTTTATTGATTATGCTGTTACAGTTGTCCTATCCCCCCCCTCACTCCCCTCCACCCTGCACACCCCCTCCCACCCACATTCCCCCCCTTTAGTTCATGTCCATGTGTCACACTTATAAGTTCTTTGGCTTCTACATTTCCCATACTATTCTTACCCTCCCCCTGTCTATTTTCTACCTACCATCTATGTTCCTTATTCTCTGTACCTTTTCCCCCCTCTCCCCCTTCCACTCTGCCACTTGATAACCCTCCATGTGATCTCCATTTCTGTGGTTTTGTTCCTGTTCTAGTTGTTTGCTTAGTTTGCTTTTGTTTTTGTTTTAAGTGTGGTTGTTAATAATTGTGAGTTTGCTGTCATTTTACTGTTCATATTTTTATCTTCTTTTTCTTAGGTAAGCTCCTTTAACATTTCATATAATAAGGGCTTGGTGATGATGAACTCCTTTAATTTGACCTTATTTGGGAAGCACCTTATCTGCCCTTCCATTCTAAATGAAAACTTTGCTGGATAGAGCAATGTAGGTCCTTGCCTTTCATGACTTGGAATACTTCTTTCCAGCCCCTTCTTGACTGGAAGGTCTCTTTTGAGAAATCAGCTGACAGTCTTATGAGAACTCCTTTGTGGGTAACTGCCTCCTTATCTCTTGCTGCTTTTAACATTCTCTTATCTTTAATCTTGGGTAATGTAATTATGATGTGCCTTGGTGTGTTCCTCCTTGGGTCCAACTTCTTTGGGACTCTCTGAGCCTCCTGGACTTCCTGGAAGTCTATTTCCTTTCCCAGATTGGGGAAGTTCTCCTTTATTATCTGTTCAAATAACTTCTCCACTTGTTGCTCTTCCTCTTCTCCTTCAGGTACCCCTATAATTCGGATGTTGGAACATTTAAAGATGTCCTGGAGGTTCCTAAGCCTCTCCTCATTTTTTTGAATTCTTATTTCTTCATTCTTTTCTGTTTGGTTGCTTCTTTCTTCCTTCTGGTCCACTCCATTGACTTGAGTCCCAGTTTCCTTCCATCACTATTGGTTTCCTGTACATTTTCCTTTATTTCACTTAGCATAGCCTTCATTTCTTCATCTAATTTGCAACCAAATTCAACCAATTCTGTGAGCATCCTGATTACCAGTGTTTTGAACTGTGCATCTGATAGGTTGGCTATCTCTTCGTCACTTAGTTGTATTTTTTCTGGAGCTTTGATCTGTTCTTTTGCTTGGACCTTATTTTTTTTTTTTTGTCTTGACGCACCTGTTACGTGTGAGGGGCGGAGCCTTAGGTGTTCCCCAGGGCGGGGCAACCCAGTCACGGGGTTGTGACGCTGTATGTGGGGGAGGGTCTGAGGGGAAACTATGGCGCTTGCTCCACTCTCTTCTGGATTTCAGTCACTTCCCCCACTTCCCTCCAGGAAATTGGGCCCTTCTGGTGCTGGTTCCTGGGTGGGTGGCTTGTGTGCATTCTGGAACCCTGTGGGTCTCTCCCACAAACTCTCCTGTGAGGCTGGGAGTCTCTCCTGCTGCCATTTCAACCCCCACAGGTATTTTCAATCGGAGGTTTGAGGCTTTATTTCCCTGCTGGGGCCCTGAATTGTGCGGTCCATCCCACTCCCCAGTTGTTCCTCCCGGTTTATCTGTGAGTGAATGTGGGACCACCCACCCCACCAGTTGCTGCCTTGCCACAGCCCTCTCCGCCCCGGCTGCCACCTCCTACCAGTCTGGATGAATGTTTCCTCTTTAACTCTTTGGTTGTTGGACTTCCATACAGTTCGATTTTCTGTCAGTTCTGGTTATTTTTAGTTTCTAAACTGTTGTTGTCCATCTTTGGTTGTGCAAGGAGGCACAGTGTGTCTCCCTGGTCTTCCATCTTGGCCGGCAGTCCTATAGTTCTGGCTTATAACTAGGTATCATTGGCCTCTTACAGCACCTCACTGATGTATTAAACTTTATCACAGGTATTTATGTGTTGGAAACAACAAGTATATCCAGGGTTCAGTACTTCCCGTGGTTTCAGGCACCCACGGGAGTCTTGGCCTGTATCCCCCACGGGTAAGGGGGTGCTGCTGCATCAGTTTCCTGTTGCTCCTGTAACAAACCATCACACGCTTAGCAGCTTCAAACAATACAGATGTGCTATCTCACAGCTCTGCAGGCCAGAAGTCTGGTGCCGGCCTCGCTGGGCTAGAATTGGGGTCGGAGGGTGTGTTCTCTTGCTGAGGCTCCCCGGAGAAGCTGTGGCTTTGAGGTTCCCAGCATGCGCTGGGTGCTCACCCTTACTGACGGCCCTCTGACGGTCACCACCGTTCAGGAGGTGGGGTTCTGCAGGCTGGGGAGAAATGGGGTGGTCTCACAGAAGGGACAGGGCTTGGGCAGGGCTTTGAGAAAGAAGGGTTGGGCGGAGGCAGCCTGAAGGACAGAGGGTGGTCGTTCACTCTGGGCCAACCCTTAGGATCCTTCCCCCGGTGACCTTCAGAGTCCGGTCTTCTCCGGGGGCAGTGTTCCACCGAAGACAGGGTGAGTCAGCCGCAGGAGCAGCACCAGCCCCCCACCGCCTCCCTCCCCGGCAGCCTTCCTGTCTCCTCCTTCCGCTCCCGGCCGAGCGCGACACAAAACAGCCTTTCTTTTGTCCGAGATTGTTTAGAAGCAGTCCCCCCTAATTACAGTAATCTTATCTCCTTTGAATTCGCCCAAATTACCCCTTTCCTTTGTGTCGGTGCCATTGCTGCAGGACAGGCCTTGCTGGGAAGATTTCTGTGGCGGTGCAATGTTGTTTTTCTCCAGTGGCATCTGCTTGAGGAGACTCATGTTCCTACGTGACTGACTCATGTGGTGGGAACACGTCCACATGCCAGCTCGAATGGGTGGTGGTGGGGGACACAGGAAGGGGGGAGCGCCGGGAGGCCGTGTCTCGGTTTTTCAGATGAAGCGGGTGGCTGCTTCATTTCCTTCCAAGGAGCAGAGCCCAGCAGCTGCAGCGGCAGCAATGCCTGACGGTCCCCAGTGTCTGCCATGCGCCGCATCTCAGGATGGGTGAGGACAGCCGTGTTTCTCAAAGGTGCTTCAGTTGCCTTGGTGATTCTCATCCACTCTCCTTGTCCGCCACACCTGGGGGCCCCCGCAGGTCCTTCTGCTCCGGTGGTGCTCTCCTCAGACGAACGCTGTGAGCAGCCCCGAGATTCCATCCGTGTACCCTCTGCCTTCTGACTCTGCCTTCTCTCCTGCCCGGCAAGTCTCCAGGTGGCACCGAGGAGTTGGGTGCGTTTACACGTTACTCAGTTCAGCCCCCGAGAGCTCCCTCTGGGCCAGGCCTCGGGGACACGGGGAAGAGGAAGTCAGAGCAGCTCTGTCCTCAGAGAGCTGACAATCTTGTAGGGTTATGGTCAGGGGAGCCCAGGGCACCATAAAACTGCCACCAGAAGCAGGCCTCAGGGGCTGGGTAAGGCTTTTCCAAGGTGACATTGAGGAGGACACCACATGTTCTTCTTTCTTACTAACTTTCAAGATCTCTCAGTGGCTGCTTCACGATATCCTGACTCCGCTGCCCAGACCCCACAGCCCTGCATCCCCTGGCCCCTCTTGGCATTCCCTCCCGCCCAGGCCCCTTCCTGCCATCACGAGTCCCCAGTCCTGTAGGGTTAGCCCAGTCCCATGTTTCCCCTGTGAGACTGGCCCCTCACTCTCGACCTGGCCTTCACTCCTGTTCTTCGCTCAGAGTGAGCCGTCTCCTGCCGCCTCCACCAGTGACACCCGTAGCACCTCTGAGACCCGTGTCACCTTTGGGGGCCGGATCCCCCTAACTCTTTAGGAAGCTTTCTCCACCCACACTGAACGTCATACAGCTTCTCTGAACTCCCGTAGCACAGGTGTTAAAAAAGCAAATACTTAAAACCTTGGAAAGCACAGTGCAAACGTCGGACATTGCTGTTTTCTTTAACTGGTAGAGGAACTCTTGATGCCTTCACCAGCACGTGCCGTGTATTTCTGTAGGCAAGTTCTGTGGCTGTTAGCAACAACATTTCAGGGTTGTAGAAAGTAATCGGACATTGACGGGGGTATAAATGAAATGTCTGACTCGTGGCAGGCAGATCTTGATGGAATGATGGTAGTTGGAGGGGTGTTGTTTTTTCTCAGAGAGAATTCATATTTTTCCATGTTCTTTATTGTCCGGGAGACTAGGACGGGCATGCATTTTGGGGGTGACAGCAGCAGACAGGTTATCTTATGAAGGATGATCATGAAGGATAAAACTGGACCTCCTTCAGAGCCCTGCAACCTTTGTCTCAACAATCCGAGGAGAATTACCATATTGTAGTGGGCGGATGACAGCCCATTTCCTGTGCCACCATTTCTTGGCAAGAGGACAGTCCTTTGGCTTGCACATTCCCGTAGAGACTAAGGGGTCATTGTTCGCTCCTAGACAATGTTTATCAGAAATGGAGGCAACTCACCGGCCAGGGGAGGTAGCCATGAAGGAGGCGGCTGTCCTCTCTGGAAGGTGGTGACTTTCTGACCTTTGGAGCGTCCTATGGTGCAGGCTCGGATGCTGAGTGGTGGGAACAGGAACACAGGACTGGAGGAACCCAGGGCCACAGGTCACAGCTGCTTCTTGTGCTGGGTCCCTTAACCTCAACACTGTTTGGGGCCAAGTAATTCTTAGTTGGGCGCTTCCTCGTGAAGGGTAGGATGGTCAGCCACAACCTTGGCCTCTACCCATGCGATGCCAAGAATGCCCCATCCTGCCCAAGAAACGACAACCGCAGTTGTCTCCAGATATCATGGCGGAGACATGCCCCTCTGTGGGGTGGAGTGAGGGACTGTGGTTAAAAGGTACGAGCGAGCACCCAGTAACTCGGAGGCTGCCGGTCCAGCGGCCATGCTCCCTGGAGCTTTACTGTAGGATATGACACTGGAAGGATGGAGAAAGTCGATGACAACTGTCCATTGTCTTCGACACAATGTAGATGTCGGTGGGGGCTTTTAAAATCACCTAAGCGACACATGTCATAAAAAGCTAAGGTTATCCACGTTTCTATGGTGGAAAGATTGCTGAAGAACCAGGGAGAAAACAGAAATGAGGGCAGTGGTTCGAATGGGGCCCCGGGGCGACTAGGTGAGCAGGGATGCTGAGCCCGCAAGGGTCCTGGGAGCCCTGGGGCAAGGGTGCCAGCCCACTGTCAGCGTATCCCTGAGTCCTGTCGGCCAGCCCGGCCAAGGCTGCCAGGCGCACTCTCACAGCCGGGCAGTGGCCCGGGTCCCTGCAGAGACCCCGGAGGTTTTCGATCCCTTTCCAGCCCAGCGCAGAAAAGCATACCGTCTCAGTTAAACACGCATGTTTGCTTTCAAGCACAATTTCAACGCAGGCTTCTAGCCTACCGTCCTTTCCCAGGTATGTCACTACTACCCAGAGTACTTCCTCCATGGAAATACGGGCACCGTCACTGCCCAGGAACGGGGTTGAACTCTGCCGCTGCCACCCCTAGTCATCCGACCCTTCTGTGACACGTGTGTGTGTGTGTGTGTGTGAGAGAGAGAGAGAGAGAGAGAGAGAGAGAGAGAGAAGGATTTCACACATGCATCAGTGATTTCACCGGCCTGGGAATAAATTACTGACTATCTACACATAGACACCAAATTTAGATGTTGATAGAGCTTAATATAAAACTTTCTTCCTCCTCCTTTTCCCACCTTTATTTCTCTTTTTCTTCATGTCTCTACTGCCCAGCCGTGCCCTGCCCCTGTGAACCAGCCGCAGGCTCTGGGGCAGATTTTCACTCCATCCAGACACCCCTCACTCTTCCGTGCTGACCTGGCAGAGTCCAGAGGTGGGCACAGCGCCCTTGCTTATAAGGGCGAGTCTGCTAAGCTGCCACTGGGCCTCGGCAACCCAGTCTGGGGACTCAGACTGGGCACCAGCTTCTCTGCCTGCATTCTCCACCTGGGGCTGCTTGCTGGGGACCTTCCCAGCGGGTCAGAGGTGGAGGCTGCGTGGCCATGAACTTGCATGTCACGTGTGAAGATTATCCGCTCCACCGCCCCAGAGGGAGGCTTGGGAAACGGTTTATCTCCAGGGCCCGTGCCTTATCTCCACGTCCCTCAAAAACAAAGTCTGTCATGGAAAATCTTACCCCTTACTCGGAACTTTGGAATTCTGAGGTCACATTTCTAAAAGGTCTCTCTATCTCTCTCTCTCATCATAAAATCCATCTGCCAAACATGGTGTCATGCTTCTGGGCCCTGAGTTCTGTTGCAGTTATGCCTTTGGCCTCCTCCCCCTTGGCACTGTGACCTGCAGAAGCAGCACTGCCCCGGGCACACGAGGAGGTCACGTTGTTGGGGGGGGATACATTCCTCCACTGCAGGAGGACTAAGCAGGGACTGAGGGTGTGTAATTAAACACCAACTTCGTGAGACACTCAGACTGGATCGCTCACTCCGGCCTGCTCCCATTATGCTCGGTCAGGCACTTCGAGATTCATTTGAACCACCTTAAGGTTCATGCGTTTCTGCTTGCTTTCTGAGTTAGGTTCTTTCCTCCTTTGCCTCCTTGTTGATTTAGTTGTTTATATTGTAGACATATGTAGAGCCTGGGCGTGCTTCCGAAGGCAACGATATCCAGACAGATCCTGGTATTCTCAGAGAACGACCCTAGGCCACTCCCTCCCCTAGGCCACTCCCTCCCCTAGGCCACTCCCTCCCACGGCCTGCTGCCATGCCCCTCTTCCGACCCCAGTGTGGATGGCGGCCTCACTGTTCTCGTGGCTTCTTCCTGCTTCTTTTTTGTAAAGAGAAACACATCCGTGCATATTTTAAAATTTTCCCCTCTTCTTTTTCAGACAAAGGGTAACATATTATATTTATATGCTGTTTGGTACTTTGCTTTTTTCCCACTTAACAATATCTCTCAGTAATCACTCCATATCGGTTCGTAGAGACCTTTCTTACACATTTTTCCCAGTTATATAGCATTCCATTGTGGGGAACATAGCACAGCTTACTCAGTTGGCCTAGATTTGGACATTTAGGTAGTTCCAAAATTGTGCAATATAAAGAACGCTGCTCCTGGCTGGCATAGCTCAGTGGATTGAGTGCGGGCTGCTACCCAAAGCATCGCAGGTTCTATTCCCAGTCAGGGCACATGCCTAGGTTGCACACCACGGTCCCCAGCAACCGCACATTGATGTTTCTCCCTCTCTCTCTTTCTCCCTCCCTTCCCTCTCTAAAAATAAATAAATAAAATCTTTTAAAAAAAGAATGCTGCAATACGTAGCCTTTTGTGCATATATACACACACGTACACACACACATATATTTAGAGATATACACCATCTCACAGTGATCCACGCAAGATGCTAACAGATATAATACACACACACACACACGCACACACACACACATATTCTCTCCATTAAGCGTCGTGACAATTCTGTGCCGTGAAGAGTATCTTTACTCTCGTCCGGCTCCAGGAAGCTTAGCAACGGGCCCAAAGGCACAGGGCTCTGACAGACGGAGCTCAGGTCCGTCCATCCGTCTGACTCCCATCAACCCCTCACTGCCATGTTCCCAGCACTCCCAGGTCTCAGTTTGACCCTAGACCCATCCCTAATGCTCCCAGGGACCAGAGGAGGTGGGGGAACTTTGACAATTATATGGGGACATTATTTGTGTACAAATATCAAAGTCCTGGTTTAATAACACATTGAGGGTTGCTCGTTTGCTGCAAAAATTATTCAAAATAATGTTTTTATGCATTGAAAACTCCCTGGGTATGTCTAAAGTATCCTTCAGTTTACCAGAAATCAAATCACATCTAATTCTTTGCCGCTTGCTTGCGAACAATGGACTGGGTTTCCGGATTAGCCTATCTTACCCCGGAGATATGAGCCCAAAGGGGACAACTTCAGGGCATGGTGGCCCGCCTGCCGGGCGTCCCTCAGTGGGCCCTGCTTCCTGGTGCTGCCCTCTGTGTGGTCCCCCACTCTGTGCCCTAGGCAGCCGGAGGCGCCTGTGGGCTGTGGCGGGAGGGAGAGCGAGTCTCCGCTGACAGATGTGGTAACAGATGTCACAGCTGCCCTGTCCACTGTACCTTCTCTCTCGGCCGCTCACTTTGGGAGAACCAGCTTCCATGCTGAATAGCCCGACGGAGCGGCCCCCCGAGTGGCAAGGACCTGAGGCTTCCCAGGAAGCTGGCAGCCCAAAGGCAGCGAGGACCAGGCCCCCAGGTGACCATCATAAGGACTGGCAGTGTGTCAGGGGTGTCCCAGAAGTAGACAATGTGGGACCGCTGCTCCTGCACCCCACAGCTCCCCCCAAACCCACAGGGGACGCACTCGCCCGTTCACTCCGCAGTTACGTGTGGAGTGTGTGCACGCCGACTCTGGCTGGGCTGTCAACGACCAAGACCAGGGTTGGGAAGAAATACAGATGAACAACAATAAAATAATTTAAATAAAAAAATAAAAAACATTTATTTGGAGATGGGACTAATACTAAAGAAATAAAATTCTTAAGTCTAAAAAAAGAACCTAAGACCAAGGCCAGGAAGGAGACCAGTGAGGTTCCTGCTTCCACAGAGCTCCGGTTCCAGGGGGGCTTGTTGGAGAGTTCATCTCGTCCTCCTGACGAGAGCACAGCATTCTTGAGGAAGGAACACTTGTTTTTAATATTCTGATAGAGTTTGGCATGGTAAGGCTAGTTATTATGTTATATTATCCTGTTTTTCCAAATATCTGTGATTTCAAGATTCCCAGATGCAGAGTGTGTGTGTTGGGGGGGGGGCATGAAATAGTGTGTGGAGGGGGGACTCTGTAGGATCCCCACAGAGACATCCCTGGGCTGGGCCCCATTCCCACTTACCTTGGCCCCTCCCACTACCAGCAGCTGAACCAATAGGATTATGGTGAGAATTCTGGGCTGGATTTTTCTTAGGATCCTAGCTCTGCCTCCCTTCTCGTGGTTCCCAACAAGACACACAGTCTCAGCCTTCCTACAGGCATCTCATGTCCCCAGTCGGGTCAAGGGCTCAGCGAATCTTGGCCGAGAAGGGCAGGACTCCTGGGCCGGATGCCACCTGTGGATCAGGGCAATAAGTCAAGTAAATAATATTTACTCTTATCTGTATGATTACTTGTGTTAATTACTTATCCGCACGTTGCTCCATGTTACCTGCAAAGTCGGGATAACGTATCCCCAAAAGTTGTTTGAGTGACTAAACATGTTATGATGTGTAAAATGCCTGGAATAGTGCCTGGCAGAGTGGAAGCTCCAAATCAGTGAGCCGTTGCTACTACGGATAAAATGCCGCCACGTGTCCCGACTTGACCGGCGCTGCGGCCCGATCTCCCGCTGAACTGCGGTTACTAGGGTTCTTGTTGGTGGACACCAGCTGCTGAAGGAAGATTTCCCGCACGCACAATTGAGTGAACGAATTCTCTGCCATGTCTGTGCCCCCCACACCTTGGATCAGGAGGAAGGGAAAGACTGGGCTAAGGCTCAGCTTCGCTTCTTTCCGCCCAAGTTTTTGGGGTCTCAGCCGTGTGCTCAGTGTCACAGTCAACACCCAGTCCATCACGGCGACGTCTGTTTCGCTTCTGACCGGGCACCCACGTCCTCCGCATCCTGTTCCCCTCCCTGAGCAGCGTTCTGCGGCACCCGAGCTGACGCTGTGTGTGCAGCTTCTGCTTCGGACTGGAGATGAGATGAAAGCACACACAAGGGTGGCAGGTGGCAGGGAGGCCGAGAGGGTGGGAGACAGAGGCAGGGAGAAGCTCTGAAGGGACAGGGTGACAGGGGCTCGCCGACGTGAAGTGGCAAACAGAACGTAGCAAACCTGGCGGCTCGCAGATGCCAGCCCCCGAGAGTCCTTTCTCGGGAACACGGGGAGCCGATCAGGGAGGAGCAGAAGGAATCCCAGGAAGCACAGATTCGGGGCTCGCGGCCCAGGCATCTGAAGCTGCCCACCTCCCCCAAACCCCACCCCCCGAACAAATGGAGCCAGTTCCGTCCTCAGATGTGCCAATCGCCTTGGCATCCGAAGCAAGCCCGAGAGTTGGCTGGTGGCTCCTGCTGTCTGAGGGAGGCCTGGGAGAGAAGGGGTTTGGGCTGCTCACAGCCTGGCCATTGGGTGAGCTTGTCTTCCAGCCCCACCTGCCTCCCCACCTCCCCACCTGAGCTCCCGCTGACCTCTGCGGTGGCCTCGAGCCGAGGCGTCGCTTCCCTGGCTGTGGAACAGCCGTGGCAGCGGGACTCGCTGGCAGGCCTGTGAGGCTCTTGGGAGGGAATAGCACACACCAGCCACGTGGCTTCAGGGGCCTGAAGGCGGCTTTCAGAGTGTGGCGCCCACTGGAGCGCGTGGCGGGGAGCCGGGCGGTGGGGAGCAAATGGGGGCTTGCTGAGATGAAGCACGGTGCATCAAGGTGACAGAATATTTATTGTGTAGCTGTCAGGAAGTGTGTTGCCGGAGAGGACTCAGTTCTGTGGGGAAACTTCAAGGATAGAGCGTTACATGGAAAAAAAGCACGTTCCCAAGTAGAATGTTCCCAGTGGAGTAAAAATACGTGTATGCAGAAGGAAAAATACCAAAATATTAATTGTGGCTACATCTGGGTAATACGGGCAGTTTTTAATTCGTTCTTGGCCTGTCTCTTCCTTCAAATCTTCAATGAGGATCACGCTGAACCTTAATCAGGAAAGGGGCGTTCATGCCGAATGAAGTGCGGGCAGTAAAAGCCGTGTCAGGGGAGTGCGGGCGAGGGCAGGCCCCCGCTGGAAGCCTCCCCGCTCTCATACTCTCACCTGCTCGCCCGGCTCCCTCCTCTCCTCCAGCCCTCCCCGCCTCACCTCCCGAGTCACGGTCCCCTCTCACGCAGTCTCGGGCCCGGTGGCTTTCTGGATGCTCGTGCTGGTTCCCCAGGACGGGCTCCTACTGTTTCTCTTGCACACACACCCCTGCCTGCACCGCAGAGCTTAGAGCTGGACACACACCAAGTAAAAGGCTGCAGGTCGGTCCAGCTGGGCCAGGGCCAGAGTGAGGACAGAGGGTGCATGAAGGGGTGCTGGGAATGGGGTGCATCGGATGGCCCCAGAGAAGGAGAGAGGGATAGACGCACAACTTCTGTGCGTTCCTGACCTTGTATTCCCTGGGAGAGAAGCGAGGGGACCTTCTGAATCCCATTTTAATTTGAAAGAAATCTCTTTCTCTCTCTCTCTCTCTCTCTCTCTCTCTCTCTCTCTCACACACACACACACATACACACGCACACACACACACACAGAGTCTTTTTCCCATCAGGATCCCTAGCACCTAGTGTAGAACTTGGTAGTGCTCAATAAATATGCCTTGAATGAACAAAAACAAAACCCACCCCCCAGTGCCTAGTGTCATCACAGACCCTGGCTCAGGCCTGAGAACCCAGGAAGCCTGGCAGCCGAGTGCCGTCCTTCGAGCTGGGCCGGGAGCACCTGGCTGGGCGGGGACAGTGAGAGAGAGTCGGAACCAGCCACGGCGAACCAGAGCCCGTCAGATGTGTTTTTTGTTTGGCTGTGGTTGGACTTGGAGTGCACGGTGTTTTAGAAACACTGAGTTCTCAAAGCCTCCTGTGTGACGGGCCGCACAGGTGTGCCACCACGTCCGCTTCGCCCCGCTCTCCCTCCCGGCAGCCCCGCCAGGGCACACAGCGGAAAGCACCTGCACCCGTGACCTCAGCTGGGGCGGAAGCCGTGGGAACGGTGACTCACTCACGCGGTGGAGAAGAGAAGACAGACACCAGTTAGAGCAGCAGACACCTCGTGCCCACGCCCTCTGCACGCCCCCTGGGCCACATTCCACCTGGGGGCTTTACACACACATCAGCTAACTTCCAAGCAGGCTGAGGCCGACACTGCTGGGTCTGTTCGGATGCCCCGTGCGCACGCTTCGTGATGCGTCTGCCTTTCTGTCCCCGGCTCTGGTGTGAGCGAGAGTGAGACCAGGCACACACGCCTCCCGTTCAGGGGACCCACATCCGGGCTACAGAGGCTGGTGACTCACGTTGTCCGTCCCCCTCCCCCTCCAGCAGTGACTAATCGCCCCAGGGTTATGCGTGCCCCCAGCTCCCGAGCAGCATCAGGCTGGGACCTCGCTCGGGAGCTCAGCTTGGCTGGGCCTCTTCCCCGTAGTCCCTGCTGCACCCGGCAGTCATCTTGCCTGTGGAGAAACCGGAGGGCAGAGCGGCTCGCCGTGGAGCACACAGGGCAAGTTGTAGAACCTGGGTCTGCCGTGCAGTGGAGGAGCAAGGTGTTTTCCGTTTGTAAGGCAGCCGGCCTGGTGTTGCTGGAAGCCCATGGTGAGAGACACACTGTCCTGCGCAGTCTACACGGCCCAACACAGCCCATCTGCGGGACTCTGTACTGACAGGCACAGCCCTGTGTGGTTAGCTAGCTGTGTGGGGATTGTTTCAACGTAGCCGAACCAAATAATCCCAGAACAGCTGAGTCAGACACTCATACACGCAATCCGCGTTTATGGAGACCTGCTCCCCTCGGGGACACGGTAGGAACAAGACAGGCTTTGCAAAGGGATGCCGAGGAGAGGTTACTCCTTGAGGTGGTGGTGACAAGGACAGGGCTTGTCACCACCCTTCCACAGGCACAGGAGCTCTCACCTTTGTCCCCGCTGTGGCGGTCCAAGGGGAGGGGCTCTGCAGGCTGTATGGCAGGTCTGTCCTTCAGGTCCATCGGTCCCCAGGCCTCGATGCCACGCTCTGAGCAAGCCCGCTGCCCCCTCCCCTGTGTCTCCCCTAAGGGAATTGCTTGTTTTATGTGCCTGGACCCTTATCATCGTGGTGGACACCCGTGTGTGTTAAATGATGGCTAACGTCCCCAGCAACAAAGACCCCTTTGGAAGTCACAGCAAGACTGAAAAAACAACGGTTCCTCTGTGTTGACAATTTACTACAGGTGCCTTGAGTGGGGTTTGTTTTTCCCCCTAAGAACAATGACACATTTGGCCCTTCATAGCTGCCTTGTCACTGATGTGTTAAAAAAAACAATGATGCCATCTATAATACTAACCCTTTCAAAAACCTGCCCCTCTTTTCTTTTCTTTTTTTAAAAAGATTTCACTTATTTATTTTTAGACAGAGGGGAAGGGGGGCAGAAAGAAAGGGAGAGAAACATCAGTATGTGGTTGCCTCTCGCACGCCCCCTACTGGGGACCTGACCTGCAACCCAGGCATGTGTCCTGACTGGGAATCGAACTGGTGACCCTTTGGTTCACAGGCTGGCGCTCAATCCACTGAGCCACACCAGCTGGGGCCCTACCCCTGTTTTCAAGGTGTTTTACTATGATATATGTATTCTCATTTAAATAGCAATTACTTATAAAGACACACAATATAATTTCATTTTTAAATGTATGCTTTCAAATACAGTCAGGCGGATGTTGTTGTCATTGTGCAGGTGAAAACATTGGAAGCTCTGAGTCTGGAAGCTGCTTGTCTGAGGCTGCACTGTTCTGTCTGTTCACACGGCGCAAGGCTAGTGGTTGACGGTTTGGTTTGAATAGATTTTTTTTTGCATCCACCTTTCTTCCTTTTGTGTGTATCCCAGCGGGCATTTTCTCCCATTGTTCAGTTTCCATTTCATTCTCCCTCAATTAAAACAGAAATCAAAGAAAACCTACTTTGTTATTACTTTTATTCTCTTAGCATATAACATCATCTTGAAATTGGGTTTTGAGGACCATAACATTTTACTGTTTCCCACTCTGCTTCCATAATTGGACAATTATAGGAAAAGGCCCCCTGTTTGTGTCTCACTGGTCAGTAGATTATTTTAATAATTATGTTGGCTCTTTAGCCGAAATAGTTCAAATATGAGGTTGCATCAATACCATGGCCGAAATCTTGGGTCAGCAATTTAGGGCAATCTCTTTGTTGTCCATAATGATAATATAATGAATGCCTGTGTATCGCCAGTTGAATATCCAGTTGGAAAGGAGGGCCTTTTTGGAAACATCGGTCTATAAGCCCTATGGGTGCAGCACACATGTCTGCCAGTCCTCAGGAGTTTGAAAGCAGTGCCCAGCTCGAAGGGGGTGTCACCTGGAGGGAGCCCAGACCAGGAGTGGGGGCAGACCCGTAACCCGCACAGTAAGAGCGGGAGGCTGGCCCAGAAAACCACGGAGCAGCGAGGCAGACGAGCTGAGGGTGTCGGGGGAGGAAAAGGTGAAAAGCGCTGACCCTTGGAGAGAAGTTCTGCATACCAAGGTCACTGCGACATAGCCCTGCCCTTTCCCATGCCTCCCTCCACCCCAGCGTCCCCAGAGGCCTTGCTCTGGAATCCTTCCGAGTGACGACGACAGAGAAGGCCTAGCGGAGACGGACTCTCTAGTCAGCCCCAGGGTCCGAGCGGCCCTTCCCTGTGGGCCCTGGGGGTCATTGGGAACTGGACTCACGTCAGGAGCGAAATGAAAGCTGCTGGTGCAGGTTGGAGTCTAGGTGCCCTGTCGGTCGCAGCCACACCGTGGGCTGTCGGCGACGTTTGCAGAGACGGCCAGCCAAGCATGCAGGGGGACTGGGGCTTCTCAGTCCTCTCTGGGGTAGATCTGTGAGCATCTTACAGAAACATACACACTAGCTCTCAAGAAGCCAGGCATGCTCCCACAGGCGCCCACCCGGACGGACCCGTGAACTTGACCCAGGAGCGAGCTTCTGGTCTGGACCACCTGTACGGCTCCTTCCAGGTCTGGCCTTCTGTTCCTCTGTCTGTGAGTCGACGTGCTGTGTTCAGATTTCAGTGTTCCTCTGTTGGGAGCTGAATTTTTCTTCAGCTTTTTCTCACTGTTTATTGTTCTTGGCCCATCCACTGCTTGGGGCCTTTCCTGCTAATTTGTAGGAGGTTTTCACATTCTCAGTATCTAGGGGGGGACTTTTCATTTCCCGGCCTCAGATTAGGACGCAGGGACTTCCCTGAGAGAGTTCTTCCCCTGTGGCCACTGGGCCTGGGGACACAGGGGGCATGCGGGGTGGGGGGCGTGGGAAGAACTATATCTGTTTTCCTAACCCTTCACTTGAAATTAGGATTCCTTCCTCTCTGGCCGGAGGTGACCAGCCACGTTATGGTTAGCCGCACCTCTCGGAGCTCAGTGCAGCGGCCAGCCTATCCCGGCCCCCAGCCCCACGCAGTGCCCAGCACCCTGCTATCCCTGCAGACACAGGGCCTCCCACGAGCCCTGCCCCCCGGGGCCTCTGACTTCGGGGCTGCACACGCTGAGAACAGCCACCACGTCTGCCACCGCAGTTCTGCCCACGCCCCAGCTTGGCCCTGTCCCGCCGCTTTCCTGCACCCCGGCCTGCTCCCCCCCGCCCCCCGCCCTGGGCGCAGCACCAGCCCGGCCGCCTGAGCTCGTGACCCTTCTGTGCTCTGCACCAGTCAAGTGACTGCCATTCGGTGCGGTCAGCTTCCTCCCGTCTCCTGCTCAGTCTTCCTGTTCGCATTTTGTGTCCGTCACCTCATTTTGGTCTTTGAGGGTCCTCCTGGTGCCATCTGGAAGCTGCGGCAGACCTCTGGGTCAGAGAACGTGTCACCCACCCACTGCAAACAGCCCTGAGAATAGCCCCCGGCAGCAGCCCGATCGTCCACAAGGGCCCCAGATGGAGGAGGCCAGCATTGCTCTCTGGGTTTAGCCAGATGTCCGGCAGGCCGCCCTCTATCCAGGCCACCCGATGGATGCTGGGAGGGGGAAGGCCCCTCTGGAAGCACTTGCTGACCGGGTGGGCCTTTACCTGGCCTGGGCAGCTCTCGGAGTGTTTGTGCGGCACCATTGGTACGGGGGGGGGGATGGAGCTGCGCCTCTGTCCCCCCCGACCCACAGCACTGGCCACCCGGCACCTCTCTGTGCTGTCTGCACATCACCCCGTGTCCCCAGTGGACACACACAGCTCCCGGCAGGGCTGCAGCCAGTGGCACCTGCAGCCTGAGGGCAAGAATCCCCAAGCTCAGTGCTCTCAGCCTGATTCAGAAACCAGCACGGGGTCCCCTGGCTTGGATGCTCAGCCGCTTCCCTTCACTCCCAGCTCCCTCAGTCCCTGGCAGTGACCACGGAGCCCCATATGTCACCGCCGACCACTCATCCCTTCACCCATGCCATTCCTGCCGGCCCACCTCAGCCTAGAAGGACCACCCGGAGGGAGACTCTCCTGTGCCCAAGCCGGGAGTCTGAGGAAGGCCAAGGTCACTGCTGTGGTGACATGCACGCGGAGGGCTTCAGGGCAGGGTTCCAGGGGGACACACGTCCTGTCCCCCAGTGCTGTAGAGAACGGGTCTGCCCCCCTGAGACCTCAGCCCTCCGCACCACCCAGCGTTCAGAAGGCTCTGAAATGCCACCAGGAGTCCTCCCTGTGACTTTGACCTTCTTAGCCCCGCAGTGCCTCCCCCGGGTGCTCTGCGGAAGAAGCCACACGGCGAACCGGAAGTCAGAGAAGAAAGACGGGAGGCAGGATGACCAACAACTCTGACAGGAGGGGCCGTGGTCACAGGGACAGCACTGGGCAGCCCGACTGGGGAAGAGAGGGTATCGAAAGGAGCGTAACAGCAGCTTTCAAAAGCTTGAGGGCGGCCGAAGGGAGGGGCCAGGCTTATTCCGGACAGTGTCCAGTCTGCGGGGTGGGGAATAAGAGCAGTGGGTGCAAGTCACAGCGAGGCCGTGTCCAGCTCGGCATGGAGCAGCACTTGGCTGGCGACCCGAGCGGCTGTGAACCACGCCGCCCAGTGAACCAGCGCCCGTCCCACTGCCGGAGATGTTCAAAGACGCGATAAGACCTGCTCTGTGGAGAATTTCTCTCTCTTTTTTTGTAACTTTTAGAAAAACTTTTATGGAACATACTGGGGTGACATTGGTCAATAAAAGTATGGAGGTGTCAGGGGTCCGATTCTAGAGCACATCACCTGTAGACTGTGTTGTGCATTCACCGCCCCAAGACTCCTTCCATCACCGTTGGTCCCCCTTTACCCTCTCCTACCCCCACCCCCTCTTCTCCATCTTCTAACCCCATGCCTACACTGCAGCCCCCTGCCAGAGTGCAAAGAGACAGGGGCCCCCAACCCTGGATGCACATTTCTTCAGCGCTGTAGTGACCGTCACAGCCGCCTAATAAACTCTCTGCAGTGGCCTTTGCTATTCAGAGGGTTAGCCAGGCTGTCTGCTCGCCTTCGGGAGGACTTGGGGTGAGGGGTGTCGGGGGGCCCACAGGCGGCTGTTTTCTCCGTGGGGGAGGAGGGGCCCTGCACAGCAAACTAAGACATTTTATTTATTTATTTATTTGATTTTATTTTAATTATCATTCAAGTACAGTTTTCTGTCTTTTTACTCCCATCCCAGCCCACCCCACCTCCCTCACATTTCAGCCCCCCCAAATTAAGAAATTTAATATGACCATTTAAAGACCTGGTAAACGTTTCACGCTGCGGGAGGAGGGTACTAACAGGGCGTGGGCTGGGCACGCAGGGTGGGGGAGGGGCGGGGCCCGCAGGGGAGCCTCCTGGGAGCTATCGGAGTGGGGACGGTTGGCAGGTTACAGGAAGAGGGGAGCGGGCTGGGTGTCGGAGTGACCAGCGCGTGGCACCAGGCGGCAGGTGGGTGCCCAGGGCTGACTGGACGTGTAGGGCTCACCCTGTTATTCTAGAAGGAAGCTCGCAAAGGACGCAGAAAACTCAGATGCAACCCCTGGAGGAAATCCCCAGTACACCTGCCTGCCCCAGGCGGGCGGGGGCCGGGAGGGAACCGGCCACACCTCGGGCAGCAGGTGCAGGGACATCCGGACGGGCCTCGAAGGAGCCCAGTCCACACCCAGTGGACGCACCTGCGCTCCCCGGGGAGGGAGGGACTGCCTCCGGTTGTCCTTGCAGGTGTTCTGGCACAAAGGCCTCCTTGTGCGAGGCCCTCAAGGCCGCCGGCTGCCCGCCCTGTTGGGAAATTGGGGCGCCCGTGGCCGACGTAGGACTGTTTCCTCACAGCCAGTGCAGTGACAGCCCGCACGCAGAGTGCACGCGCACGTGCGTTCACTCGCAGGGAGACGCACTTAGACAGTGGCCCGTGGGATTATCTCGGACAAACCCGACGCACTCACGGCTGGAATCCTACGTCCGCGCCTGCGCGCGCTAAGCGCCCCTGGGGAAAGCCTCGGCTCCGGGCTCCTCCCCTGCAAGGCACGTCCTCTGCTTTCCCCAAAAGCCTGACAAAGGAGCACAAGCCCCTCGGGGCAGGTAGAGTGAGCACGTGAGAACAAGGCTGGAGAGGGCCGACGTGGCAGTGCACCCCGATTCTCAGTGGTCCCGAGCCAGCCTGCCCCGGGGGCCACCCGGAGTGCGGGGGCAGGAGTGCAGGGCCCTCCGCCCCACCCTGCCCAGCCTCGGGCCCCTTGATGGACACCCTCCTGGAAGCCCCTGTGCCATAATCCGTGCCCCACCTCGCCCGCCCCTGGCACCCATCCCTGTCCACGCGTCCGGCCCGGAGGCCGTCCCTGGCCTCCCCAGGTGCGGCCTGCACAGCTGGCTCTCATCAGAACTCCGCTCCCAGACCCTGGAGCTCAGCGCCCCGGCCGCTCTGCCTCCGGCTGCCGGCAGTGTGCCAGCGCCACGGAGCCGTGGGCTCGCGGGGCAGAGCGGAGCGCGGGCAGAGGCCGTGGGGGCGGGGAGGAAATGCGCACGGGGGCGCGCACGGGGGCGGCCGAGGGGAAGGGAAGGTCATAAAGAGACTAGATCTTCAAAGTGCTCATTCCAGCAAGGAAAAACTTTTGTGGCTATTTTTATCTAGACAAAGTTAATAATTTTTCATCAAGGTGATGAGAGAATGTTTTTTAAAGGCTCGGGGACTATTCTAGATTTTTAAAAGACAGCTAATGGAATGAATAATTCTTGATTCCATTATGGTTGAAAAAAATTTAAAAATATTATTGGGATGATTGGGGACATTTGAATTTGGTCTGTGCACCAGATAACATTATGTTTTCAGTGTTCAATTTCCTGAATGAGATTTTTGTGTCGTTGTCAACGTAGGACAATTCCTTGTTCTTAGAAGACATGTGCTAGGTCTTTATGGCGAATATTTGTTGAGTTCTCTGTGGAAAGAGGTCTTAAAACGTCACCCAGAAATACTTGTGTGAGCGTGCACGTGTGTGGAAAGATAAAGCAGCCGGGGCAAAGTGGTAATAATTGCTGTCCAGACACAAAGTTGGGTCCACAAGCGTTCGTTGTGCTGGGCTCACAGCTTTTCTGCAGGTCTGAATTTTGAAGAACATTAAAGTTGGGGAAAATACTAACGACTCCAAAGAATAAGCAGCGAGCTCCACACCCGGTCTCTGCACCCACACGCCCACGTGTAGGGGGCCCCTCCCTGCAGACTGAAGCCCGGCCTGTGAGTGCCGGCTTCCGGCAGCGCACAGGGCGGTAAGGCCGCCTTCCCCACAGCCACGAAGAACTACATATTATATATAAAGGTCAATGAGGGTCGAATAAGCAGAAACTGGAGAGCCAAAGGTTCAGACACCCGTCTCCAAATGTCCAGACCTCGGTTACTCCCGTGAAAGTATGTCCTCCCCCTTGGCCAACCGGGAAAGTTCAAGTTCAGGAACAGAGCACTCAGACGACACGAGAGGGGTGCGCCGGGGTGGCAGGTTCCAGGTCGACACACTCTGGCTCTTCCTCTCGCCCCCTTGGTGTCGGGCCAGGAGAGAGCGGAGGAGAGATTAGCGCTGCCATGAATAGCTGCCACGGGCCCCCAGGGCGGGGGTCACTGGGGCAGAGCCCGGCGTGGACTCCCAGGCTCTCCATCCCCTCGTCAACCACCTGCGTGCCACCGTCCCCTGCACGCCCCAGCAGCCGGTGCGTGTGGCCCTCCGGAAGCACCCACGAGTCGCCTTGAAAGCACCGGGGAGAGCAGAGTGGGGAGGTGGTCCCAGCCAGACCTCAGCAGGGCCCAAGGAGCAGCTGCTTTGTGGTTATGCTGAAATTAAAAAAAAAAAAAAAAATCTGTCTTGCATGGCCTTGAGGACGCAGGGCTGTTGGAGACGTCAGGTTAGCGCCTTCTCCGGCTCACAGGTGAGCCAAGTGCAGCCCCATCCGGGCCCCCAGGTGTGAGCTCTGCCCCCCAGCTCAGTGACTGCCGGCTGCCCCAGGTTCTTCTGGGCAGGCTGGGTCGCACAGTTCCCACCACGGCGCCCCTGCTGGTGTCAGCACAGGAGTCACAAGAAGTGCAGCCGAACAGTGAACTGGCTCCTCCTCCGAGCAGCCCTCCCGAGGCGTGTGCGGACCCAGCTCCCACGGAGACGAGTGACCTAGAGCCTTCGGTACGTCCCCTTTGGTCCATTCCGGGCCAGGAGCGGTGCCCAGGTCGAGCCCACAGTGATCCTCCAAGCACCGGCGATCGCGTTTCATCTTCCAATACCCAGAAGCGTGTAGGGCAGATCCAGGAGGAGGCACCTCGGCCCATTCTTTCCGGTCTCCCCCAGAGACGATGGAGGCAGACCCGGGGCAGTGGGTCGAGCATGACTCTGGAGTGACATGGACACATGTTCATGTGTCTGCTGGGCGTCTCCCTGGTGGCATCTGGCCCGAATGTCTCCAGGCCTCTAACCCTTAGTTTCTCTGTAAAACTGCGGTAATAAGGCCCCTCATGCAGAGTCGTTCACTGATGGGCCGTGTTCATTATGTACAACATACATGACGAGTCAGGGAAATGCAATGGCTTCAAAGGGCAATACTGGTTCTGGAGGTCAGGAGCTGGACAGCCGCTGAGCCTGGCTACTCTGACCTGGGGTCTCTGGGGAGGTCGCAGTCCCTGGGTGGCTCGAGCGGGGTCATTTTGAAGGTTTCCTCACTCACCTGTTTGAGGCCTGGGCTGGGAGGACAGGCAGTAGGGGCTGGGGCTGCCAGGGGTCCCTGGGTTCTCTCTCCATCCCCAGGGGTCTTGCCACATGGCTGTCCTCTGGCACAGCCCCTCCTGGATCGCTGGGTTTCTCACCTGCTGGGTCAGGGGTCCACAGACAGGGGTCCTGAGAGACAGGGGCAGGTGCCACCGTGTCGCCCTTTGCAGGGCTTTTCCCTTCCTTGGGCTGTAGCTGAGGGTGGTGTGTCTGATGAGGCCAATGGCACAGAACCCCGCAGGGCAAGAGGTCCCAAGAGAGAAGGGCCACGTGGCTGCGGATGGAGAGACTGCCAGGGAAGAAGAGGCCCCACTCAGACAACCAGGCAGCGGGGGCCAGCATGGGGGGGCCTGAGAACAGTGTCTAACATGAGCCCCTCCCACCACCTCACTGAGAATAATTCCGGGGTTTCCCCACCACCTTTCCTCCAGGCTCTGCAAACCATCCTGGACATTTGCTGGGTCATTAAACAGGGACTAAGGACAATCTTGTCATCAGATTCAGCCCTGGCCAGGCCACGGGCAGAGCGCTAAGGGGATGGGGCCCAGTTCCATCCTGGGCCCACGGAGCTGTGTGTGGCCTGGACCTGGGCCCAGGCTGGCAGAGGTGCCCACAGAGTGAAGACCGGCCGTGTCCTTCCACATGGTCCGAGAGAACATGAGTGGGGACCCTGCCTCCCCAGCAGCCCCTCCCTGCCGCCCTCTGAGACCTGCCCTCGGTTTCCAGGGCCCCAGCTGCGTTCACTGTCCCCTGTACCCATTGTCTGAGAGACGAGGTGGGCTCAGAGCACTTGCCTCTGTCCTACTGTGGTGGGACCTCTAGCATCCCCCTGAGTCAGCCTCTTCACCAGCCTCTTCACGGTCAGTCATTCCGAAATGCCCAGGACACAGGACACAGGACACAGGCCTGGGCACTGGGACGCCAGCAGGGACCCAGACGGGCAAGGTCCCTGGCTTCCCCGAGCTGACGTCCTTGGGGGCTTTCATGCGAGGAGAGTCGAGACCTCACCACAAAGGAACCTGTCTGGGTGGGGAGATGCGGGAAGAACTGGCCCAAAGTCAGGTCAGTAACCTGCCCTCTCACACCTCGCTGATCTGCTAGGATTCCTGAGGCCGGGTGGAAGGGAAGCACTATCCCCGGTGTTGAGTGATGGCCCCGGGGTGAGTCCCTGGGGCTGCGGAGCTGGCCTTTCCTGTGCCCTGAGAACTCGCCCACAAGCACCTCCCCGGAGGCAGGGCTGTGGGCTGCACCAGACCCTGTCACCACCAGCTGCCTGGACTTCCCGGGCCAAGGACTGGGAGGAAGAGAGAGTCGCTGCACCCACCCCAGGTGCGTCCTCTTGCTCCGACCCTTTCCTGTTTGCAGCGGGTGCCCCCGGGGTCTGGGCAGGTTCGTCCACAGACTCCTGCTGGGAGCAGGTGGGGAGGGGGGCAGTCAGCCCACAATTGCTTTACGTATTTTACGTGGACAGTGGGGTCCGGGGGGCAGTTAAAGCATTCAACTGAAAAGTAGGTAAAATATTGGTTATATGTGACAGGAAAAATGTTAGGAAATAGAATAAAAATGTCCCGTGAATTTCAAAGTTGAAGACACAGGCAGTGCTGGCTGGTGTAGCTCAGTGGATTGAATGCTGGCTTTTGAACCAAAGGGTCGCTGGTTCAGTTCCCAGTCAGGACACATGCCTGGGTTGTGTGCCAGGCTCCCAGTAGGGGGCGCATGAAAGGCAACCACACATTGATGTATCTCTCCCTCTCTCTCTGTCTCTCTAAAGACAAATAAATAAAATCTTAAAAAAAAAATAAAACCAAAACCCTGCTGGGTAAAAGGAAGGAAGGGAGGGAGGGAGGGACGGAGGGGAAAAAAGAGAAAGAGAAAGAAAAGAAGAAAGAAAGAGAGAGAGAGGAAGGAAGGAAGGAAGGAAGGAAGGAAAGAAGGAAGGAAGGAAAAGACACGGGCAGTCAGAGGCTCAGCCTGAGTGCACTGGGTCCCGGGTCAACTGTCCTGGGCACGCGGCACGCGTCTCGCCGCACGGAGGATGTGGGAGGGGCTGGCCCTCCCATAGCGCAGCCACAGACGGGGCCTGGCCCGTTGTCCTCGGCAGTTCAGGCCCGGCTGACCGGAGACCGTCTCACACCCGGCGGGTGCCCTCGAAGGCCGCACAGAGGAAGACAGGCGGGGCGTGCAGGACACGAACGTGTACATGACGCCAGACGAGTCACTGACACGCGGCCCGGCAGGAGTGAGTTCGTGCTGCAGTAGGCCGACGGGAAGAAACACTGTCTGTGCATTTGCTTAAATACTAATTTCCTCTTGTCAGCAGTGTGTTTTTCGCTCCGCATTTGGGGTTGACGTTTTCCCCCAGGTCTCCTGTGTTTTGTTTTGTTTTGTTTTTAAGATTTTATTTATTTATTTTTAGAGAGGAAAGGGAGGGGGAGAGAGAGAGAGAGAGAGAGAAACATCAATGTGCGGTTGCTGGGGGCCATGGCCTGCAACCCAGGCATGTGCCCTGACTGGGAATCGAACCTGCGATGCCTGGTTTGCAGCCCGCGCTCAATCCACTGAGCTACACCCGCCAGGGCAGGTCTCACGTGTTTTGATGGCCCCGGAAGGGGCACAGCCCGAGGCCCTGTGCCAACAGCCTCAGGTGGGCACAGTGAGACAGTGGGGGTCTGGGGCCCGTGACCCCGCACTGAGGGAGCATGGGAGTGGAGTGGAGGAAGGCGTCCGTGCTCCCCCACCTGCCACGAGGGCGTCCACTGGGGCTACTTCACGTCCACTCGGCGCTTCGGGGGGGTCTTCCCCGTGCAGGTGGCCCCTCACTCACGTGGCTCGACTTAGGGCTTTTCAACTGGACGATGCTGTGGGAGTGCCATGCCTTCGGGAGGGACCACACCTAGAATGTCGAATTCTGGGCCCTCCCCGGGCCGGTGTGCGACGCTCTCTCCCGAGGGGGGGTGGTGGGTGGGCCGCCGCTGGCGTGGGCCCCGCAATCCCAGCCGACGCTCTCCCGTGTCCGCGTGGGCTGCATTCCCTGCGCCTTTTGGGCGTTGTGAGTTTGCATTCCATCGTGTTTACAAAACGCCCGTCTGTGCCTCTGCCTCCGGGGAGCAGAGGAGGGAGGCAGGTGCCCTTGAGATGGAACTCGAGGGAACCGCCCGGCTGCAGGCTGAGGGGCGAGTGTTCTGAGTGTGTTCACGGTCGTGGGACGCTCAGTAAGTGGGGGGCATTGAGTCCATTTCTGACTTGCTCTGTTGTCAGCTTGGGGTGGGTTTACCAAGGAGCGTCTGTATTTCGTTTCATTCGAGTCTCTTTAACGTCCTCGTATATAGACACTCAATTTGTTTTATCAAAAAGGAAACTTCGATTCGACTTGGTTAACAATGCATCTAGCATCACACTAGTAGTAAGTGAAGGAGCCCAGGTTCAGAGGTCTTACCACTCCGATAATGGTGCACAGTGGGTCACAACTTGGAGTCCGCGCTGACAGCCACCTCCTGAGTTTTCCACGTCACAGCCGGGAGAGGGAAGGACCCGTGGACACCACCTCTGGGAGCAAGGGGCCTGCGCTCCTCCGGTGGACTGCCGTTTTGTCCAGTAAAACAGAGCCCGCCTGGCAGGCCCCAGCTGTGCTGTGAGCGGACCGTGCGGGGTCAGCCGTGCCTTTCGTTAGAGAGAAGCCCAGCATTGTGCTCCGGGATGTGGCTGTCCTACAAATTTGGCCCCGGTGTCAGCCAAGTAC